>VKOC01019835.1:0-15467 GCA_009364415.1 Spea multiplicata | reverse complement strand
TTTTGTCCTTTGACGTGACTAGAAATTCAGGAAGGCGTTTTGTCTCTGGATAAATAAAAATTACAAAGTTCTATTTATCCCTACAGTAAGTAAAGTGCCAGGAAACAGATAACCAAATACACACCAGGAAAGGCTCTGCCACACCGAGGCCCAAACACACACACATAGTCCCCACTATAAAGAAATCAGCAATTGTGTTTCACAAACTCCAAAGAACCAATTTCAGTTTCCTTTTTCATAAAATATTCAGATTGAAATAGAGTAAATAACACAATACCTTCACTTTTCCTCACACTGATGTCTGGAGTTTTGTCCTTTGACGTGACTAGAAATTCAGGAAGGCCTTTTTTTCTCTGGATAAATAAAAATTACAAAGTTCTATTTATCCCTACAGTAAGTAAAGTGCCAGGAAACAGATAAACAAATACACACCAGGACAGGCTCTGACACCTGTCAAGAGCATAAAAAATGCTTTCCACATTGCTGCTTATTGTGTGTATCTGACTGTGCCCCCTGTCAGGCCCCTTTGTGCATTGATTTATTTGATGCCCCCTTGTGTTTTGATGCCCCCCCTTTTGTACTGGTTAATTATAATGCCCCCTATACCCATGTGTATCACCCCCCCCCCTTTGTGTATAGATCATCCTAACCACCCTGTTGTGTCCTCACTCCCCAGCCACCCTCTAGGGGCATGAATATGTCCTTTAAAATTATGTCCTTCCCACCCTTTAAAATGAGGCCTTTCTTTAGATAACCAGATAAGACAGATAACCACAAGCCCTATTAGCTGTAGTTACCTCAAAAACAGAAGGCACAGCCAGTGTATGTTAACATTAAACCTGCTCCAAGGCCAAGAAGGTTTATTACAAAAAAATCCTATACATATTTGGAGGAAAAAACAGTGATTTCAGAGGTTCATGATAACCTCCATAAACAGCCATTTTAACAGGCTTAACACTTGAGCTGACAGCTCACCTCTCATGTGCTGAGGTATTGAGGTCATACATTTGTGCTGTTTTGAGCAGTTGCTGTTGGCTTTGTACCACCAATTTTGGTTCCCATTTCATATTAAATAGCATATCGCCAATATGGAAGAAGGGGAGTGAACACCACCTGCACACATTTCAGACATGGTGCCCCTTCTTCCATATTGGCGATATTCTATTTAATATGAAATGGGAACCAAAATTGGTGGTACAAAGCAAACAGCAACTGCTCCAAAGAACCAATTTCAGTTTCATTTTTCATAAAATATTCAAATTGAAATAGAGTAGGCCCGCAAATACGTTTCAATGATATTCATGTTAATGTCCCCTGACTCCCCTCTCCACAGCAACCCTCTAGGGGCATGAATGTCTGTCCGCGACTCCATCGGTCCACTTATCACCTCAATTTTTTATTTTTTATTAAATACTTACTTTTTCTTCTTCCACCGACGTGCTCTTCAGCCTCTTCTCGCTCGATCTTCTCCTTGTCACGCGGTGACGGGAACCTGCTCTGCGTGAGCCCGCCCCTTTGAGCGTCACGGCGCATCAAGGGGGTGGAACGAAGAGCCGAACCGATCGGCAAGCTGCACGCAGGCAAGTAATTTAACGGCGGCGGTTTTACATTTATGTTAAAACCGGCGCCGGTAGCCGCATCAGCTGACAAAACAGCGGCACTTGGGACGGCAAAGTGCCGCCCCTTGAAAAGTGCCGCCTGGGGCAATTGCCCCAGTCTGCCCCATTATAGGGCCGGCCCTGATTTCATGACATAAGTTTTTCACATAGATTATGATCTCATGTTATAAAATTTCTTCTTCTTAAAAACATCATTGTTTCTATCACATCCTCCTCTTTATTCTTGCCTTCAAGCGTTACACACTTTTAAATACTGGGACAGTAACCTACTACCCAGTAGTGTCCATCTGCCATGTGTGGGTTCCTCAACTACCACAATAAAATCAGGTGGACTGGAACAAAACTGCCTCCTTTCACTCCAAGGGGTCACCTGATGGACACACATGTTAACCTTCCCATTAATTACAAACCTACTTATCAAGGCATGTTTTACATGACAAGCATAAAATAAGACAATTAGGTAATTCACTCACCTTTCTTTGACCTCATCTGAATTCTGCCATAAATTTCTGCACTTCTTATCTGACTCTCTTCATTCATGCATCTGTTAATAGGGCCAGTATTGACCACTATTAGTTTTTCGTCTGTATTTGGTAGATATGGTAGAATTGTTGCCCGTAACCACCTACTAAAAAGGGAACCAAATAAAAACATAACCTTACTTTGTTTTGCAAATTGTAGCTTGTGTCACATTTCAAGGGTCACACCAAAACATATGTATTGTATCTGAATATATTTTGGGGGCTCTTACAGGAATTATTTTCCAATCCCCATAAGGCCCAAATGTTCACCCACAAATGTGGAGCTGTGGCCAGCTTTCCAACTCGGATATGGCTTAGATTAATAAAATATCATGTGTCTGAAGGTGCAGGTCTTAACACAACTTACTAAGAATAAACAGGGATTTGTAAACTGCAAAATACAGGGCCAAGACATATGTTATGCATAAACATTTTAGCTTGCACCTATATTGTCTGTAAGATTTGTGCATCTTACTTTAATATAATAAGTTAAGTATGATAGGCACTCTACCTATTTATCTAAACCAGACTTTAGGATAAAGCTGTCTGGTACTATCCTTGTGTTTCAATGCATGGTAGAAAAAAGGACTAATGTCTACCAGAGATCCAAAACAGTGACCACCGGAAAGAGAGACCCAAGACTCAAGGACTACTCCTAAACATTAGAGACGAAATGTACAGGACTGCCGGGACTTCTGCAGCTTTGCTCTAAGGAAATGAGCAACCCATATCTAGAATCCAAATACAGGTCAAAGGCATACAAGATACAATAAAAGCTGAAGGTTAAGCCGGTGGAGAATTTAATGTAGTCAATCACAATCTAAAGGTCAGGCAGGCAAAGTTCAGTCAAAGTCAGTGTCTAGCCAAAATCAAAACCAAAAAACTCCCTACACGCTCAGAGAACTAAGATACTGTCTAAAGTAAATTGTTCAAGAGGTCCAAAACATTAGATGTGTGAGTGATATTTCGATATTAAATCCGGCAAAACACATTGTACACGAATATCATAAATGTCTCCAGAGTAAATAGTATTTGGGGATGTCAGTCAGAATATAGATCCATGACAGCACCTAGTTAATAGATCTTTTCCAATTAGGCAACATTCACTTAGTGAAGGGTTGTGGGCTACATGGTTTTCAAAACAGCCTCTATCCTGCTTGAAGTACAGTATATTATTATTACTTTTTATTCATTTACCTAGAGCAAACATATTATTATTATAATACTTTATTTATAAAGCGCCGACAGATTCCGCAGCGCTGTACAAGATGAACATTTTACAGATAAGTACAATACAGCAATTGACATACAGATTCAAGAGGAACGGAGGGCCCTGTTCCTGCAGGAACTTACAATCTAGAACTATATTCTGTATTTCCATACAATG
Organism: Spea multiplicata; assembly: GCA_009364415.1. NCBI lineage: Eukaryota > Metazoa > Chordata > Amphibia > Anura > Pelobatidae > Spea > Spea multiplicata. The sequence continues at coordinate 11,940 of VKOC01019835.1, read as the reverse complement.
GTTAAACGGGTCATAGCAAGTGGTGCTTAACATAACCATTTTGACTTACCGAAACAAAAATCTAGAAGATGGGTTCAATTCATTATCAATTTAAGTATGAAGTGCCTCATCGTCAGTTTTTAAATACTAACGTGGACGGCACTGAATAAGGTTATAAAACAACCTGTATGATAAACATCTATGTATACGTATCCTGGTTTGGTAGTAAAGGTCACATTCAATTGCTTTTTTACACCTTGTCCTGTGAAAGGTTGAAGGCTCAGCCTGCAAACACAGCTGAGACACTACTGAATTATTTTTCTTATCAGTCGTTTAATCTGACACTTAAGTTTGGTACAGGACACTCCTTTTAGATTCATTCTGACTCTAACAATGGGTTCAGCTGGCATGACAGCCTGCTATTGTTCCAGACACTGGATTCTGGGATCATGTGACCTCATTGCAGTCAGGACGAGCTGCTCTGCAATGCTTTGTGATCCTTGAAGTCCTGTTGTTGTGGATTTATATTTTCTTCTCCCTAAAGGGTATCATTGATGGCATAAAATGGTGAAGGGAAACAAATTATCCTGTGTGTTACTGTACAGTAATTAAATCCTTATGAATCTGGTTTTCCCTTCCTGTTTAATGGTTTTCAGCAGAGACATGTAACCTGGGATTGTCTTTGAGACTTTTGATGAGCTGGGTCTCTCACTGAATCACAATCTTAATCCATAGTACATATATGTGGTCATAAATAGAGCGTTTTGTAGAGATTTAAAGAGTTTCTACTTGCCAGGTTACCTGCCCCTAGGACTAAACATGTAATAATCCAGTAAGCACAAATAATACATTAAAAGCAGTCAGTATGTCTGCTCAAAGTGACCCAAAATGCAATAAATTGTTAATCACCACTCCTTCGACTATTTTATATTTTAATGCACAAGGTGCAGTAAAGATTAGAAGATGGAAATAAAGCAATACAGTGTGTATTCTTAAATAAAGATAATTAATAAGCAAATAAAACAAGTTGATTTATGAGGAAAGGGGAGGGAAAAGAAAAGAAAAGGAAAAAAGGGGGAAACAATGGTAACAGCTTGGGGTGCAACTTGAAATTAGATAGCTATAACATTTAGACATACTGAAAGAACTTAGATGTCCAAGATCAGTTAATGTATCCATGTCTGTGCCAATCTTTTCTCAACCCGTAGTAATAGAAGGTTTGGTAGTCTGCAGCCAGACCACCACTACATCTCGTCTTCCAGCAAGGTTGTCTTACCAAGTTCTAATCAATCGTTTTGTTCTCATGGGTCTAGATAACAAAATTCTCCAAAAGTAGTGCACTTAGTTGTCTATGCGCTAAACCAAGATGATGAATTTGCTTAAAATCAATCCATAGATGAATAAGAGAAATCTCCAAAAATAATATTATATAGTATACATGTGCTATGTGCATTTTAGTAGTGAATTGCAGTAGCCTTGTAAAATTTTAGGTGGTGTGCAAGAAACTATGTTATATTGTGCATTATAAATGAATACAAGTGGAAAGGGGAGAGTTAAGTATCAAATAGAAAAGAAATTGATCTTATCTAACTATAGGAGCCTATGTAAATTCATGCAATTGGCACTTTCTGGTTTCTTACATAGCATTGTATTTCATTTGCTGGACGTCTTGTCTTCACGGTTCGAAAAATTGGCAATGGATGCCTCAAACAAAATATGGTTGGAAGTAAAACAAGGCTAGCAGAAGTATAATAGGAATAAACCAAAATGCACCTGTTATCAAGAACATGCTACCTTTGCTGTTTCAAAGAGTGATCAATTCATTTTTTAATAAAACTGTTGTCCATTTAATTCAAAAATGATAACACTGCCGTCAAATAAGTATACAAATACCTATATTGTATTTTGTAGGAAGAATTCAAGCACATACTCGAAACAATGTTCTGGTTGATTGTATCTGGGAAATAATGTTTTATACATCCAAGTTTTGTGTCGTAACAAACACTGGAGACTATAGTCAGATACAAAATGTATCCACTCCGTGTTTTGATGGAGATGTGTTGTGTACAATATAGGGACCCACCTACAATGTGAAAACTGGGAGTCTCTCTGCAATATAAGCCAGATGCAAGCAAGTCTTTTGTTCTTCCTCAGCAGTACAGCTGAGGAGCTTGTGACCAAGTCATGGACAGGATGGGACTTCACAGACCAACATGGATTCTCATGTTACAAGTGGTCATCTTCTTCACCGACTATGGTAAGAACTTCAATGAAAGCTATATATCTTCGATAAAATACATAAATAACCCCCCCCCAAAAAATAATGAGCAAGATCACTTGTGTCCGTCTTGCGGCATTTCTATATAGTTCTATACAGATTTTTTGCAGAATGTAGGTCCCATGTGAAATTATACATGAAGTCAGATATAAGTCTGAATTTACTACTGAATTATGCCTTTTGGCATGTATTTGGATCTTGTTCTAGCAAAAAGAATTTTGGTATTTATCCATACAACAAAAAAATCACAAAAACATATTAATTTAAGAATCTCTGTGTTGTATATTCTTGGGTACTTTTTCATACTTGAAATACCGCAAGCTTTCATCCTTACTACAAATGTGTATTCTCATCTATATACAATGCCAGTAGAAAGAGTTATACTAAATGACTATCATTTTTATTTATAGTGGACTGGAATTAGTTACAAAGCTTTGTTTAGAAGAAAACATTATATATAATATTGCAGATAATCAATACACATGAATGTAATCAAAATTATTTTCATTTGACTCATTAGACCTATGTATACAAATGTATACATATGCAAATTTGGAAATTTGAAGTAATAAAGCCGATGTAGATTTATTTCTTGTGTAATACAGACAAAATGGGAAAATGGGGTTCAACATTTGAAAATGTAATGATATGCACTTGTAAACAAGTAAAAGAAAAGTACTATTTTAAATTGGACAATATTCCGTGTTGAAGGATTGGGGGTATACATTTAAAATACAGCTGTGCACAATCTTAATCTATAGTTACATATGATACGCATGGTGTAGAGGTGCAGGAATGGTCAAACACCACTAAAGTAAATAAAATGAAAGAGGTGTGTGAGCAGCTTGCCTGGGGTGGCATGGGTCCTTAGATTTAGCGAAAGGAGATGACTAGCATAAAACAATGACAGAAGAAATAGTTAACATGAAATTCAATGCCAGATTTAGTGGTTTTGTCAGATTCAATACATACGGTATTTCAATATGTTGGATACAAAAGTGGGCACAGCCAATTTTTTTTTTTTAGGTAATGCTGATCATTGGATATAGGTATTTTTTCAGAGACAAGATGGATTTTTTAAACTTTGAGGCAAAATTTAACATTATGTAAAAACTGGATAACTGAATACTTCTTGACTTCTGTCCTTTTCAGACTAATTACCTTTGCAAATGTATTGAATTAAAAGGTCTGGTGTGTGGCTAAATAATATTTTGGTCCCAAAACACCAGTAATTGTATATTGTGAATCTTTTGTAGCTTGGGGGAAAGTATGTTACCAGATGGAGCCAAACAAGGATCAGTATAAATACCTGAGAAGTCAGAACCTATTTGAAGGTACAGTATTACTTTAAACAGCTAAACATAATTAAGCTTTAGTCTCTCCTTTCTTTGTAGTTATATGTTCATCAAGAATTGAAATAAAAGGCCTGCTAAGTGTTTTAGTATTTTAATTTTAGTATTAACATGACATAAATGAGTAATGCTTGTCACCCAGTTTTTTAATGCTCTTCATTTATTAAAAAGAAGATGGCTGATAACATGAAATTAGATAACATTTTAAACTTAAAAAATGGTTGGATAGATACAATACAGAGAATTTCCAATTCTACCAATGGAAGAATGTTGGATGAATCTGGAAATTGTATTCTAGGCCAATTTACAGTAGTTGCCCCCATTATTTAAAAAAAGGGAAGCCAAGAAGCTTCTGATCCCTGTCTCCATTGATGACCCTTTATTGGGTTGAGAGATACTACGCAAAAATAGTTTTCAACTTCAGCACTCGAAGGTCACACACATTCTGCACTTCTGAGTATCCCAGGTGGAGCACAGACAAACTCTTTAAATTACTTGTTCTCAGTGAAGTCAAGGATTCATCGACTGTTTGTGGCCCCAAGGCCATTATGGTAGATCTGTGTCCTACTTTTACACACATACGTTAAAAACATGAACACTGAATGAAACACCAGCGCTTACAGACGTCTGAGTACTGAATGGGTGGTTTTGACAGCCTAGGTGCTACAGTCTTCATGCTCAGCTGGGTGTGGAAGTTTCTGATAAAAACAACTGATAAGTAAACAAAAAACTTGATATTGTAACTTTTTAATTAAAAAAACATAGAAATTGTAGTTCCAAATCCTACAGCTTTTTTAAATTTAAATTGTTTTGTAGTGTATCACTTTACTGACTTGTTACTGCCTTTTTTATTAGGTTTAGTGTGTATTACCTGATGTTTTTGTATTATTTAGGGAAGGTCTCTCACTTTTTTATCTGCCTTAAGTTTGATAATATGTGTGGCATTGTTATAGCTGTTTAAATAGTATATACATGTTCTCTCTTTAGTTGTCCAAAACAATGAAAGAGTCTGCAGCACGTGGGGTTACTATCACATCAATACATTTGATGGTTATACGTACAGCTATAAAGGTTATTGCTCATACATTTTGGCCAGGCACTGCCATAACTCCTTTGAAGACTTCAACATACAGTTCCGTCGCACAGTGGTAAACAAAGTGCCAATAATAAACTCAATTACTATGAAGTTGGAAGGCCAGCTCATTGAGGTGAAGAGAAATACTATACTGGTCAATGGAAAAAAGTAAGTGTCAGGTTTAGGATTCTCAAGTAGACATATTGCATGGATGGCCTGACAACTATGGAAACTGCCTGCTCAGGAGCGTCCCTAGAGTATTTGACACATGGGGCGGATCCTGCATGTGGCACACCCCACCCTTTAAAATCTAAAGACACCCACAAAAACTAATGTTGGCAAGTAGAAAACAGTCCGCCTCTGCCACCTCTGTCACTTACATAGCTTCCCTGTGCCACCCTTGCCCCTGAAGCAGAAGGCCTGTGCCATGTCTGCCCCTTAAGTAGCCTGCCTGGGCCACCTCTGCTCCCTTAACAGCCTGCCTTTGCCACATCTGTCCCTAACAGCCTGCTTGTCCCATTTCTGCCTCTAAACACTAATAACATTCACTCTTCATTCTTTGGTTAGGTCCTATTGTAGGGATAGCTTTACTTCTATCCAATGCGTGTTTAAATTCCCTCACTGTATTAGCCTCCACCACTTTTACTGGGAGGCTGTTGTATTTATCTACAACCTTCTCATTAAAGTAGATCTTTCTTAAGTTAAGTTTTAGTTTTAGACCAATAAGAACAGAGATCGTAATTCCTAAACTACAGGCTTGTTATACACCACTACAAAGGAATTTTTAAACTATGTGTTACAACGTGTTTTAGTTTAGCTCTTTCTAGATCTCTACTGATCCCACCATTCCTTTCCCAACCTCTCAAAACCAAGACCAGCTCAGAACCTATACTATCTTCTTTTTAATGCTATATTCACCCCCTGTGCTCTACTTTAAAATGTCTTTCATTCCTCTAACCATCTTATCCCCCAGTACTGCAGCCCTCTCATGTTTGAGGTGCAGTCCATCTCTGCTAAAGAGTCTGTAGCCAACTGCAAAGTCTGCCCAGTTCTCTCAAAACCCAAATCCCTCCTTCTTACAGCACTTTTGCAGCCATGCATTATCCCCCTAAGCACCCGCTTATTAGTGTAGTGTGTGGTACAAGTAATAAAAAAAATATTCCCTAAATTTGTCATCTACTGCATCTACTGCCATAAAACCTTTTTTAGATGCGCTACCTGCCATTGTCTTTGTCATTAAGTACCAACATGGACTATGACCACAGGATCATCACCAGCCTCTCACAACAACCTGTCCACCTTGTCCACATAGGACTGTATAGTTAAACTTATTTTGTGTGGATTCGTGTAAATGAACATATCCATTCTATCTTCTTTTCTCAGAGCTGATATCCCATATCAGAAATCAACTTTGAAGATTTCTCCTGCAGGATTGACCATAGTTTTCAGTTCAAAAGCCGGTGTGACTGTCACATGGAATTTTATTGACTACTTACAGGTAATAATGTAGTATATAAATATTGGACTTTATGGATTTATAGATTCTTTGTGAATTCTCTGTCTTAAAACATAATTTTCCCACAAATCCTTTAGTAAGGTTTCCTGGTAGACGAATATGGCTATTTGTTCTTTATCATTTACTTAATAAAATTTGGCTTGACACTATAAACTAGCACAGATAGTATGCAATAAATTATTAAACTGGCATTTATTAAATATATATAAAAGAGTGGTTTCCAACATTCATCACAAAGCTATCTCTATTAGATCAATAAAGTTGTATTAAACAACAGAACATAACACACTCCATTTGGGCTTATCTTGGAGTTCGTGGGGCCAGATGAAGTTTCATAAGGGGCTGTGGTTTTTTATAAATGTATTTGCTAAAACAGGAAAAATGCCCAGCAAATTACTTTACATATAAAGTCTGCTAATGCATATCTTGCCCATGCCTAAGAAACACAAAGGTAAATTTAGAAAGAAAGGTATTTTGGCAATAAAAATAAAATCAAAATATATTTCTTTACATACAATATAAATTATGCAGGCCAGGTCGGCTCTTATTGCAGGAGTTGGCCCTCCATAATTTGTAGTGACATCGCAGAAATGATTCATTCACCTGCAAAGTCCAATTTAGGGAATATATCTCAGAGACATATGGAGAGGCCTAGCACAGAGATATATAAAGAGACCCAGATAAAATATAGAGTAAAATATTTAGCAAACTTCACCAGGCTAGAACCAAAAATAAATAATGCATAGGACAAACCTTACTAGACATATACATGATAATATATACAAGAGCAACACTCTATAGAAGTAAACATCTAAACCAACAAATTATAGGACAAGCAATTAGCCAAACACACCAAACAGTAGTACTACAGAACATAGTGTTTTCATGCATAGTTTACTAATATACATAAAAGAATAAGCTCTTTCTCCAATTACATATGTGACATATGATGGACACTGCCCTAGATCTGGCAAAGGGCAGAGTCCCTGCCCATAGCCACTTTCTGTATGCTGAGCTCTTGGATATGGTGTTATAACTTGACGATCTGCCTCTTAAGAGTGTTCTGCATAGCTTAAAGCACTTTGGAGGTTGTGCAGCGCAGTACAGTCCTCTGTAGTCCTCTGATTAGGGAGATCAGAGATATCAACCAATTGAACAGTGACAGAGGGGCTGTGCCCCCAAGAAATGCCACCCTTTCATGTGGACCTGTTGGCCTAGGCCAGAATACATCATTACTTTTATTTCGAAAGATCCAGCAAATTCTACATCACTGATAGAATGCTTTTGAAATATCAAATCATTATATAATGAGCATACATTCTATTAGGAGGTGGAGGAGAGTGAAAATAATCAAATAAATAAATATACTAAAAACTATGTTAATAGCATGGGCTTTAGCGTAAAGGGACAGTTTAATGTCACTGACACCCCTACAATTGAAAAATGCATATTAAGTTACTCTGTGAGTACTTTAATATGTATTTTTGCAAAACAAAATGACAGAGAAGATGCACATCTTGTGGATGCAGCTAACCAGTGTGAAGAACGTGCTCCCATTGAAATAGATGAGAGCACTTTCCACAGGACCCTCACTGTAGCTTTCACCAAGCTACCACTGGACAGGGCCGACCCGACAATGGAGCCGAGTGGGGCAACTGCTCCAGGCCGCCACAAGCCCCTTTTTTTATTTTTAAAGCGGAAGAGAGAGGGGCGCTGAGTGGTTTTCGCTTACCAAGTTGTCAGTACCCACTCGGCGCCCCGCTCTCTTTCCTCTGCGGCGAGTCTCCCTGTTCGGTCTCGGTGCCGGCTTGTAATGCTGAGCGCCGGAAGATGACAAAATTTCCGGCGCTCAGCATTACAAGCCGTCACCGAGACCGAACAGGGAGACTCGCTGCAGGGCTGCTGAAAGGTAAGTACAATGGAGGGTTAGATAATAGGGATCGAGGGAGGGAGAGGAAGGGTAGATAATGGGGGGGGCGGCAGGGACGGAGGGAGAAGAAGGGTAGATAATGGGGGAGTGGCATTTTAAACTTTGCCCCAGGCGGCATTTTGTCTTGGGCCGGCCGTGCCACCGGAGATGACTTGATGTGAGTATATTGCTAAACTTGCATCTCATTTAGATGGGGAAGGGGTATGTGTGGGAATTCCAACTATATGTTTGAAAACAGGATAGCACGAAAATTAAAAGGACCGCACAGCTATCATATTCATTAAAGTACATACGATGGCTGGAGTGTACCTTTAAGCGGTGTCACTATGATGCCAAATAACTCACTTCGGCATCAATCTTTTGGACTATTAACCTGCCCAAGAAAAAGTACATGCCTGTAAGAAATGTGTAAAAAGAAACACTGGTTTATATAAGTGTTCCAATTGTCTAAGGTCACTGACCCATAACGCTGACTTTTCTAAGTTAACTAATCAGTCTATTATTTTAGAGGAACAGTCATGTGTAGCAATAGGTATGTAAAGTTGTGTAAGCATTTTGCAAATTTGAGACGTTTAAAGGGTGATGCAAAAATGTCTGTTTTTCCAGGAAATATTTACCACATTTTATATTTCTCAATCTCTGTAACTGTAGGTAGAGCTCCCAGAAAAATACACAAATCAGACATGCGGACTTTGTGGAGATTATAATGGATTTCCCCTTTTTAATGAGCTTTTCCAAGATGGTAAGTATTTCCACCAGTTGTTTTTTTTTTAAGAAGACTTCTGAGCAGTTCCTTGTAGTTTGTAAAATCTTTTAAGATGTCAATATTTTAAAGACATTGGAGTTAGTCGGGAATAAAAGGGCCACACTGAGCCATTTTATTAAAAAAAGCGTAATAAATAATATGTTAATCACGTTCTTCTGAGTGATGTTTTCTGTTACTCACTTTACAAGTTGGAAAGCAAATGTTAAAATGGTAGAAAAATTTGTTTTTGTAGCGCTTACCCTAATAATTACAAACACTGAACACTGCTTGTTCCAATAGAATTTTATTTTTTTATTTTCTGGAAACCCGAAACCCTTTTGGGGGATTTCCATGACTTTTTATTTGTTTTAAAAATGTTTTCATGTTCATTTGCTTTCTCCACATCCAAGCACTGAAAGCCAGTTATTCCAGTAAGACCGGGTACTGTGTATTTTGGGTTATATGCTCCTGATTTAACATTTTGCAGTGGAACTGTTCTTAACTCTGTAATTTCGATATTTTAGATCTTTAGATATTTTACACAAAAAGTCAGATTTATGGTTGCTCTTGTATTGTTTTTTTTTGTACTTGAGAGAACTTAATTATTTTGGCTACTGGAAGGACTACTGAACATTTTAAAATATAAATATATAGTTAAGGGTTTATCAGTATACTTGGAAAAGCTGCTTAGGGTCACATGACTCTTTGTTAAATTATTTAGGCTGTTTTTACTTCTTAAAGTAACTATAGATGCTGTGATGACTATAAGAGAAATCAGAACAAAAATAAACACAAATAAAATCTGGTGGTGGCTTTAAATTAAAAGCAGCCCCCTGTGACTCCTTTCTTCACTGGAGAGCTACGATCCTGCCTTTTATAAAAATGAACTCAACCAATATAATGTGTTTGTACTTAATACATTGCAGCATGTAATTTGTTCTTACTTGTTAACATGGTTCTGTGCTAAATTACTTACAGGAGAAAAACAAGGAATAGATGAGTTTGTGATGGAAAACACTGTGTCAGATCCTGGGGAAGACTGCCAGCATATCGATTTACAGAACCAAACTTCGTGTACAACCATTGTAAGTAATATTAATGTAAAATTAAAAATGCCATTTGTTGCATTTGTTCCATTTGAAGCACTTTAATGCATGAAAAGCTGAGTGGTCACTTTATGGTTTCATTGGGTCCCTCTTGCAAATGTTCTTTTCGCCATCCCCAGTATATTGAATCAAAAACCACACATAAAAGGACAGAAGTAGATTAGGCATTAAAGTTGGCTGTGATGGCCGGCTCAGGCTTGTAAAAGTAAGAAATATAAAATCTGGTTGTAGCCCATAATCTTTCAATCAGTGCTAGCCACGCAGTAATTGCCACCAGAACCCTTCTGCTGAGAGGCAACCAACATTTCATCTTCTAATTAATCTGATTACTCTTTACTAGAATGAGACATGCAGAAACCTGCTAGAAAGCCCTGAGCTCTCTGGTTGTACAGAACATTTGGACGTCTCAGCCTTCCTTGAAATATGTACCTTGGACAGCTGCATTTGTAAAGCCAGTAATCATCTAAGTGAATTCTGCCTCTGTGCCACCATATCAGAATACGCCAGACAGTGTATAATTGCAAAAGGAATACCTGACAATTGGAGAGGGCCTGACAAATGCTGTGAGTATTTATAACTTCTATGCGTGCAAGGTATAAAGAGATCATTGGTTACAGATATGCATTTTACAAAGATATACAGTATCTACAGTAACTGAAGCAAGAAATGAATTGTTTGTCATCCATTTCAAGATCTTGGGAATCTTGGACTCATGTATTAAGAAGTGGGGATTGTGCTCCGGGCAAAACAACCACCCCTGACCAACCCACCAACCAAATAATACACCGACAACTGTATATGGATAAAAACAGGCCACAGCTTTATTAGAAAACACAAAACCATACTGTATTCGCCAATTTTCAAGAGAAAAACACCAACTTTTAAACAAATAAATATTAACCATAAATATTTGACACTGAAAAAACATAACTAAAAACGTAACTAACACGGTAATAATACATTAACTCCGTCCTTGCCGGCTTTGATTCCATACTTGCAAGTACTCACCTCCACCCTAGTCCAATACAACAAACTGATCCCTGTGCTGCCATCTATCAGTGCTAACCACCATCCGACCAAGGTCATTGACCTTACCACAAGAAGTTAGGGGAGGAATGAGACCCACCTTTCCATCCTTAACACCACCTTCCATATTCACCATTACCAATTCCTGACCGGCAAGGGCACGCTGCCCTCCTGCTGTGACAAAGAAAAGAAAGTTAGAACATAGAAATGATATAGGAAAAAAGGGGAGGGAAGTGACTGCTAGCCGGTTACCAAAATGGCAATGACCCAGGTCACCCAAAGTTCACCCCTATATCCCTTCTGAATGCATGCCCCCCCACCATGCACCCACTAATGACTGCGCACTCACCCACCCTCACACGTGTGCCCTGGACATTAAGCTATGCTAATTCCCAGGGCCTTTTCACCTAATAGAATAGACAGTTCCAGTTTTGTGCCTCTGATGATTTACTAGATCCATAGGGGTTGAAAAACATTAGGGATGCAAAAGAGAGGACAAAAGGTACCCTTAATGCCATTAATGACTTACTGCTACATAATTAATACCAGTGGCGGAACTACCGGGGTCGCAGGGGTCGCAACTGCGACCGGGCCCTGGAGTTTTGCCAGTCAGGGGGGCCCAAGGGGTGCCGAGCGGTTGCTGAAAACGACCGCTCGGCAACTCTTGGGCCCCCCTGACTGACAGAAATCCAGGACTCCTCTGCTCGCCGCTGCCGCCGCCTGCCTCAGCACTGTCCAGAGTGCAGTGTTGGGAGCGTGAGGCGTTTGTCTCGGGTGCCGGCGCTTCACGCCGAGCGGCGGCATATGACGTCATATGCCGGCGCTCAGCAGTGAACGCTGCACTCTGGGCAGCGGCAGCGGCTTCGGCGGCTCCCAACAGTTGAAGGTAAGTGACCGGGGAAGGGGGTGAGAGGGTAGATTGTGAGGAGGGGG
>VKOC01019834.1:0-79989 GCA_009364415.1 Spea multiplicata | reverse complement strand
AAATGTGGCTGTGATATAGCTTTGATCACCAGAACTCAGATTCAGCGCAACAATTTTAAATATATAATAAATAGAAAATGACATTAAACTGGAAAGCAAAATTACCAAGGGAACATAACGAGTGGTTAAATAGCAGATCTCTCTTTGGGTCCTGACCAATCAAAACGAATCTATGTATATTGCTAAACAAGTCATAAAATGGATTCTTTTGAAATCAAAAAGCATGAACAACAGATAAGAAATTGGAGTCAAGATTCACCATTCACTCAAGGAAAATCGTGATTCGCAACACATTCTATGGATAATCTGAGTGCAACCTTCCTCTTTTTCATGGTATGTGAACACTAATAAATCTCTTTGCCATTTCATGATATGGTGTCACACTACAGCAGCGACTGCCTTATCTGACAGCTGTAAAATATTAATCCAACTTGCTTCAAAAATTGTATCATCTACATGCAAAATGGGAAACCTCTTATTATATTTCCTTTCCATTACTAAAAACCTGGGACAGCCAGTGACAAAGAACATGTTCTGTGGCAAGTGATGAGTGTTCATGATATGAAAAACTGATTCTTTAAGGTATTGGCTTGTTCAGGCCTAACCATGGTAGGATCTGCTTTTGTTTCATATTACAGTACGTGAAAATTGATTGCAGTAGGGTGACCAAATTACCTACGTTCAGGTTCACTTACTTTCAGGTACACTTACTTCCTTTCTTTGATGAGTGCATTGCGTCGATGTTATGCACCAATCTTGGAAAGTTTTAGCACAAGTTGTGCTATTCAGGTCACAGTTGTGTGATTCTATGGTATTGATAGAACAACAAGCAGGATAGGAGAGTTGTCATTACTAAAGTGCACTAAATTAGATGCTGTTGAGGGTTACTTTCTCAGAGCTGGTGGCTTATGATTGCACAAAATTGGGACAGTCACACAAAAATATAGGTCATTTTGGCAAATATAATTAGATTCTAAAGACATCAATGCTATACTTGCCCCCCTCAAACACCTTAAGCGAGCCATGTTTGTCTCCAAACTGCTTGACTCGACATCTTTGTCCCCAAATAGCTTCCTGTTGCATCTTTGTCTCCAAACAACTTATAAGTGCAATGTTTGACACCAAACATCGTATTTCTGCAATCTTTGTCCCCAAACAGCTTTACAGTGCTAACTTTGTGCCCAAACAGCTTGCCTCTGACACCTTTGTCCCCAAAGAGCTGCCCAGAGCTATCTTTGCCCTATACCAACCTTGTCCCAGAAAGTGATGGTATGACCCCCAGAGAGTCCTAATCCCATTGTGGTTTTATTTTATATGGTGTTATTGATGAATCACTATTAAATTTCATTATTCTGCATTAGAGGATATGAGAAACCCTACTCTGAACTGTGTGCCCTTCTTAATAACAATTAGTGAACAAATGTAGTATGATTACTTTAATACTGTCACAACCAAACAGCAAGGTATAGTTGAGTTAAAGAAAAAGCATTATCTCAGCTGGTTCCAAGCATCATCTTTTTCATAGCTCTGCATTCCAATTTCCAGTAAAGAAAGTGTTTCATTTATACTGATCCAGTAAGCAGTATTCCTGTCATTCACTACTGTGGTCTCAGCGTTTTGAAGAATTTCATGACACCTATTTTAAACTCTAGAACATTGTAATGACTTACTTCCATTGCTGCAGGGGTTTCCAGGGACACTTTTGGTTCACCTCCTGGGAGGTGGGCACAACGTCTGATGGTTTCCCGTGATATTCTCTGGCGGGTGAATCTTCTGAGGCAATAGGTCGATGCAGCGCATACCCACTACCTTGCCGGAATAATCCATCTCACAGTAGGGTGTGACTGAGCCTATACTGCAGTGCACAACCACTTAATCGCACATCTGCTTGTGTGTGTGCGATGGACACATGCATATGACATCAATGATCCTGACCGACTTGTTTGTAACCAAGATTTCCTATTTAAATAGCTTCAGTATCTTCTGCTCTTTGTTGGTGTAGCACTTATACAATTTTTTAATTTGGTTTGGTTACATTGTCCATGGTTCTGACCTGGCTAGGTAACTTTGGTAACTTTGACCTCAGCTTTAGACCCTGGCCTGTCCTACTCCACATTTACAAACTCTGCTGCTGTGCTTCCAGTGATCTGACTCCTTCGGCTTGTAAGCCTGTATTTGCACCTGGGGTTAATAGCTACTCATTCATTACAGTGCAAGGGGACTTTTTGGATATCACAGAAATAGGCTGTGAAGATGTCCACTTTGGAAGCCAGAATTGAAAGCCTGGATAACCTCTCCAGGTGATGTTGGCTAGGACTTATGGGACCGGTTCCAAAGTACCAGTGTCTGCTCCGTCAACGATTCAGTCTGAGGCTTTCCTCTGCCAAACTCTCTGGTTACCTCTTCCACCTCACTATTGAAGTTATACGGCTGGCTGCAAAGGATTTCTGAGCCAATGCTCCATTCATTGGGACATGTCTCTTTTACCCGTTTCCGTCTGACAGAGCCTAAGTGTGGTACATCATCTAAGTGGTCACGGACAAATCATTGGCATTCCACTCTAGGATGATGCAAAATTACTCCTATGGTGAACAGTTACGATGACTTCGTGACTACCTTTAGATAAGACAACCTTTTGATATGCCAGCCCAATGCCACACCACCTCTTCCTGCCTTGCCAAGGTTCCTGTTCTCTGACTATCCTGGAATAACAAGACGCTTGTGGCCTCCTTTGGGCAGGGAAAATATTTACTGTTGTTTCTTGGTTTCATCTTTCTTTAATGATATTATGTATGGCAAGGGAGTAACCGTATGTACAGAATAAATACAGTAGCCAGAAACTCAACACAGAACCACAGCTTACCACACAACTCTACACATCTCCTTTTTCCCTCTTAATACTTCTTGGACCCAACCTATGCCTAGGCAGGTCTGCCTTTATTTATGAATAATTGTGACTTTTAAGACTATTATGTCACCAAACTTCTACAAATAAAGTCCTTCATTGAAGGGCTCTTTGGGACAAAAAACTTTCCGCTAACACTCAGACCTAACTAAGACATTTCTAAATGTGAACAGGTTATCGTGTGCTCTGCGGGGGTCACCAGTATAAAATATATCATTACTCAAGATATTATTCTAGAAGTTAGAATTCTGTTTCTGTTTCCCAGGTTAGGCCTGTCTTCTGCTTAGAAGACAGTTTACCACTTAATGGGGTTACAAAGAATGTGCTATCCCTTCTACGAATCTTTTTCAAAAGTCTGGAAGAAGCTGAGTTTTGTAACTGAACCTCAACATTCCTTTACACAATAAACATCTACCAGCTGCTGTGACTATAAATATCATAAAATTAACAGAATGTTTTGGCACTGCTCAGAACTCTGAATCTCCATAAAAATAATAAACACGTTAACGTGCCTAAATGAGCATAAAGCTAATTTTTGCCATGGTTAAAATGTCCCAAATAAAACAGTGACATCAAAAGCTCCCCTGAATAAAACAGCCACTTTAAATGCCAGCAGCTACTCCCAACATATGTATTATAAGGTCATCTAAATATTTCCATTCTTTGGCCGATTAAATGAACAACAGAAGCTGTGTGACATTATTATGTATTTATGTAAGGAATCTGTAAATGCAATGCAGGGTGTTATCCACTTATTTCTGAATGGCCATATAATTGTCGCCGCTGCATTTTCCTCATGCAGGTCAGAAGCCCTAAAAACCATTATTCCAACGGAAGGGACAGATGTGAGGAGCATTTTAACCACCCACAAGATTTCAGTAACTCTACAATTTGCAGTGCTCTGCAATTATTTGCCACAAAGCAGTAACCTCTTCATGAGTCTCTGGCTCTCAAGCCATAGATTAATTGGTAATTTATACTAATTTGTAGCTAATAGCCATTTGCTATTTTTATCATTAATTGCAATATTTGATGGTGTACGGTATTGATTTTCTGTGCCTGTTAGAGTCTGTTCTCTGTGAGCATTCATTCACCAGTAATACCCGTTCTGTGAAGCAGGCTTCAAATACGGAATTTAATTACAAGGCACTGAGTGATTTAGTAAATACAAGCAGACTTACTAATGTGCCCTCTTTAATGAAATTTCAAAGTTCTATTGATTAAATAAGTCCATGTGTATTGCATAATTAACGTGGGACTTTAATGTAAATTTAAGTTGCACGGGCCCAGCAACATATTTCCACCTATTAAGTCAAACAAGAAAACATAACTTCACATTTATTTTCTTTTTTTAATTGCCTGTAGTTATCCTGGGCATAAGCTATTTAGTCAGAGAAAATAAAGTCATTTATTACAGTGCTGTCACAATTCCAGATTAAGCTAGAATTAAAAAGATGTATAGATAGATGTTCAGATCGATGGATAGTAGGCTTGTGCATTCAGATTGTCTGAAAACAAGGAGAGGCCCCCAACAAAACCAATGAAAAGGAAGCAGAGAGCTCCGAATTATTGTTTGCATTTTGCTTGCTCTCTCACACTCTCTTATACTATCTCATGCTCTCTCTCAATGTCTCCCTACCCTCTCTGCCGACCGCTTCTATGTCCCTTTCTCCCTACCCCACAGCTCTGCTTTTTCTCTTGCTTCTTCTCGTTCTTCTGTCTTCTTTCCTCTGTCTGCTTACTTTGTCTACTTTTCCCTGTGTTTTCATCTTCAAGTTCAGTAAAGTTTACAGCAGTATGAGTTGGACAAAATTTTCCTATTTACTTGTGACGATTCAACAGCAATTTAATTTTGCGTAATTGCTACATGGTTGTGTTGAGCAACTTGGGCTTTCATTGACCTATTAATTATAGTTGAATTAATTCAACCTGCAAAATTTTAACTCAAAAGCAACTCACATGTTAGTGGATATTCAAATTGGTTGTTAAGTTGTTTGTCAAATCGTTCTTTAAGGCACCACAGTGGTTACCATACCACGCAAAACTGACTCTTGTCAATATGTAGGCTTCCTGAATTAAGAATTATCATTGTTATTATAACGACATAAAAACAAAAGTATGCTCAGAACCACCCCTAAACACCAAAAATGGGATAGAGAGTCCATAGAATGTGGAAAGACATCGTGTTAAAATTATTTTAACTGCAAATCGCATTCAAGCTCAAGCTGATTGATGCTTAATATTAATTTAATATTTAACATTAATGAGTCAAAACATCAGAACATGTACATTTCATCGGATGATTAGATAAAGCAGGGCAAACAGAAAGAAGACTGTACATGTCCCCATACATAATTTCCATGGTTAACAAGGATTCAAAGACAGAAGATTTTTATTCAGATGTTTAATCACTTTCTCATCAATATGCTTCAGGTGTGCTAAGAACCAGGCATGATTCCCCATGGGTCCATGTCTAGAGATGACTTTACTTCGACTTCTGTTGAGAAAGAACGTAATTGGATCAGGTGAAAAAACGGCTTCTACGTGGCTCTGTCTACTTTTGTTTAGTAGTATTTAATGAGTATTTCAAATCCCACTCTTGAGGTGGAAGGTTGAAGGAATACAATTTGATTTCCTTATGCTAAGTTGACCTCAGAGAGCTCTGAGCCTGTGTCACTTTCTGAAACAGGGAAATGACAAAATGCTTCCCAATACCAGTGATAATTTTTTCTGTTGTTAGTTTATTTCGTTCTTTTCAATAATGTATTGCACATTCACTAGAACATCATGAAGTATAAATGATCCTGTCAGTCTTATGCATTATAGAGGCTACAACCGGAATTTCAAAGTAACAATGAGGAAAAGGTAGGGGAAAAAATAGTTGTATTTTACCTCTAATAATCTAGATTAATTAAACAGACATCTCTCATTTGTTTAATATTCACAATTTAAAGATATACGTTAATAAAATAGGATTTATTGGATTTGCATAGCAAAACAATAGGTACTTGCTATACAATTCAATAATGGGATATCACGAGCGGGGTGGAAAAGAATAAAGGATATGATCACGTTCTCAGTGATTTTTGCATTTCTTCTAGAGTTATGAATGATTTTTCAGGTCATTTATGTAGTGTTATCAGAAGTTTCAATGCACATTTACACATTTGAAAATAATCAAGCAAAAAACAAAAGTCCAGTTATCACCAGAGCCCTAGCTAAACAAATGTCACGCTTGGTATTTGCAGGGTGGCTAAATTGCCAGCAAAACAAAAGCAAAGATAAATGCGCAAATTTAAAATATCAAAGTGTCTTCAAGGGACATTTTTAAATGTTGTTACTAGGAGAGGTAGGAGCGTTTAAAGCCTAAAGGAACAGATGACTGTCCGAATAGCCTTGTCAAGCACAAATAAAGAAGTCAATTTTTACATTTTTTACATCAATAAAAAAACTGCTGCTGCAGAGCCTAGTTAGTCCTGACCCAAGGCAGCATTTACAGCCACCAGCTCCATGGACATCATCTGTGCTGGGGAGCGCCGGTATACAACACCATATCCTGGTTTAAAGACACAAATTGCCTTTTAGAGCATTATGCCGCCTCCATAGTATAAATGCGCCGGTTGGATTGATCAAAGATCTCCCTGGTAACCAGCCCATTGTGAAGTGGGTTCCCGAAGAGCGATCTTCTACTGCTTTTGCCGCCCTAGCTCTGGGTCTGGCCGGTCTATGACAGAATATGTTGCTGAATTTCTCTCTAGTAGCTTTCTACTAATGCTATCTCAACTCCACCTAGTTTTTTTTGTCCATTTCCACCTATGATTTACTCTTGGGCCAACAAAAATGTATTGAATCTCAACTGTCACATTTCTGTCTTAGTGCCGTTGGAATATAAATCCAACCTTAAGAGAGTAACCATTCCCACTGAAGACTTAACAACTACCAGATAAATGCACTAGTTCTCTATATAAATGTAAATGTATTTATCTACAGTTTAATATACCATTCAAACCTATTCTAATCGTGTACAATATTGACTTATACCTTACATTTTATTTCAACCAGGTATTAAACATATACCTACTTAAGTGCCTATACGAATTGAATATAGAAATCACACAGTAAGAATAAATACATCTTTATAATCTCAGAGGACAGAGAGGGGATCTTAAAAGTTCAGCTAAAGAAAGGGTCACCATTTAGAAAAAACTGCAGAAAGGATCAGCTAACATAACAGCTAACTTTATATACAGATGTTAAGGGGTGGGGTGATTCAACAGGTGTAGTTATTTGGCTAGATGGGTAGGTTATTTAAGTTGGTTTTGAGATGAATTGATTATCGTGACAAAGGGGCTGGATGTGACCCGAATTGTTGATTCATTTTTTGGATCTGTTGTATTAAGAGGAGAAAAGACATGAGAGGGCACTTCTTTTTGTGGATTTCCATATATTGGGCAATAGATGCACCAGGACTGAGTGCACCTGGACAAAAGTATTGGGACACCTGACCATTACACCAACACAGACTTTTATGACATTGACTCTAAATACATTGACATTAATATATAGTTGGTCCCCCCTCTGCCGCTATAACAGCTTCCAATCTTCTGGGAAGGCTTTCCACAAGATTTTGGAATGTTTCTGTGGGAATCTCCATTCCAAGGTGTTCACAGGGGTTGAGGTCAGGGCTCTGCGTGGGCCAGTCAAGTTCTTCCAGACCAAACTCATCCAAACATGTCTTTACTGACCTTGCTTTGTACACTGGGACTCAGTTATGCTGGAACAGAAAAGGGCCTTCCCCAAACGGTTCCCACAAATTGGGAAGACATTTTGGAAAATCCTATGTATGTATTAATTGATGTACCAGTTTGCTATTTCGTCGGTAATCCTAAAATGATCACAAAGCATTTCATAAATGAATAACTTAATGTCTCCTTTTTTTTATAGTAGTTTTCAGAAGGAACTCCAGGAACAAACAAGAAATCCAATGCACCTGTAGTTGCAGAAGTGTTTTTATTGACATTCCACATTAGACTGTAAACTCTCAAGAGCAGGACTCTCTTCTCATTCTGTGCCAGTATGCCTTAATGTGTGCGCCTATATACAGCTGAAGAAGAGTTTTCTTGAAACGTGTCCTGCAAGGCCTTAGTATGTGTTCTTGGTATACAGTACTAATTTTGGTGGGGTATTTATGCATAAGAAAATAAATCCATGAAGATCAAAAGTCAATGAAGCTGCAACAGAAGGTGTCAGTGCTCCATCAGGATGTGTTTGCAGTGACTCATGGTGACTCATTGTAAGAAGAAAGAATTTCACACTGAGCTGGTCACAACGGAGCTAAATACTATACACTATACTAAATTACTAGATATATTTATATAGTATATATATCACACCACATTCTTATGTAGTTAAATTTAATGGGCCCATTCATCCAAACCAACTGAACATATTGTAGATTAATATTTTTAAGCATAATAACCATTTATTTATTCAACCAGGAAGCAGCATGACCTGACATTTACCCTTTTCACCCCAATTATATCATTATTAATATGACCAGTTTTACTGTATTCCATGTGTCAGAATTACATAAATTTATATCACTAAATCAAATATTATTTGTTTTACTTTGTACTGTAGTTTAAAAATGCTACCTATTCTGCATTCTACACAATATTCTGTCCCCCCACCTCTGAAGTAACGATGGAATATTGTAACAATTTAATCAGTCAGCCAGTGCTGCAACATCCCTTTCCCCAGGGTGGCTAATTTAATAAAACTCAATAATTTAAATCCTTATGCCGTATCAAAAGAGATACATACAGCCAGCTTTCCAGATATATGATCCCAAATTACCTTAAAGGACATTATTTTTTTATTTATAAGAGGTCTTTAAGCTTTTCCTACAAGAACCCAATAACTCTCCATATTCAAATTTCTTGTCTTTTATGTCTGCGTCCTTCCCCCACATGTTTCTCCCAGTTCCCATAATCAACTATGGCACTATTTTTCCATGTCTTCATTCCTTATATTTCTCTATCCCCCATTCCTCCTGGCTCGTACGCTTGCGAACGGGGCACTCTTTACTGAAAAGTATCTCAGTCTATCACTTAGTTTTGTCAAACCCTTTGAATGTATATTATATGAAAAGCACGTAAATTGTTGGAGACATACTTATAAATAAAAGATAATAAAAATACTCTGATAATGCTCTCTAGTCCTGTTGGATAATACTAGTTCAGGCTAAATATTCAAAGATGTATTATGGTTGGGTAAGGCCCCAGTTGCCATCAGGTCCTACGTCTGCTTCCACTGTCCCCTCTGCTGAACATCAAGATATGATGTTATATCCTGGTGCTCCACCTCAGAAGGATGTATCTCTGGGAGCAGCATACGTTGGAGGCAATTCTATCTAGGCATAGATCTCCAAAGTATAAATGTTGGGGAGATCAAAGATCCCCATTGTAACTGGTCCTTAGAGCAGCAGTGCACCAGGGAGCCTGATAACCAACAGTCAACCTAGGCCACTGCCAATAATTGCATAAAAGGTATGAGAAATTGCGTAGAGTCTACTTACTGAAATGGAGTATAGACAAATTTACCAAATTACAAAAACAAGGCCAGACTCCCCCCAAATCAGATGAAAAAAAGAAAAATTTCAGAATCCTCCCTTCCATTCTCTCTTGTATAAAGTCTGACCTGGAGGAAAGCACATTTTAGCTTTTTGCTAATTGGCTGGAATATAATTACCAACTTGTTGTCACATACTCTTTCCTCCCAACTGCCAGGTGTTTGCACCCAAGATCTAATCTTTGTCAGAGAATATGTCCTTTGAAGACTCCTACAGTATGCGATATTTCATGCAGCATTTTGCTGTATGAAAAGTGCCATGATTGTCTCTCCGGTCTGCTTTTAACATAATATAACAAATAAGCGTCAAGCTTGGTTGGAAAATGAACACAAAGAACTTCAACAGCCAGATGAAACCTGAATGCTTGTATAAATTGTTTTCTTGGTTGTGTTTTAGAGGCCCTACTGGATGTCAAGAAACAAGACAAGACAAGGTGATATTCACTAATTATACTTCTTCATCACTTTCGTGTTTGCATCATCCCCATTGTGTTGTAAATTACTGCTGTGCTTATTCTGGATCATTCACTTCATCATCATCATCACCCTTTTCAGATCAAAAGCAATATATTATTTAGTATATTTTCTGATCAACACGTTTTGGTAAAAGAGAAGGCAAAGAAGTAGTTGTGATTTCTGATGCTCAAGAAGTTATAACTACTTATTTGGAACACATTATGAAAGAAACAGACAATTAATGAAAGAGAAAGAATAGCACTTAAACAAACTCAACTTTTATAATGTCCCTACAAGTATTTACACAAGGGATTGGCGGTGTGTGACCCGTCAGCTATTTATGACATTCTCTATACTGTACAATCAGCCAAGTTCTGTCCATAATTTGTGACTGGTGGAGCATTATTGACATTCTAGTTCACCACCTGCTGCAAGAGTGAATTCTGCCCATCCACAAAGCAACTAGAAAATAGATTTGAGCGGATTAATGAACACGAATAAAAATGTCTAAATAAGTGCTGTCCCTTTAATACCAATTCCAACTTTTGGCTTGCAGCAAAATTAGCATTTTTTCCTTTAATAGGAAGTTTGTTTCATTATAAGTTCAATACTGTATAACAGTCTAACATAATGATATAACATAATTATATATACATAATTTGATTAAAAGAAAAAAACTATTGTACATTCTGAATTGTATTTAGTAGATGTTGTGACAACCATTTATGACAACTATTATACTTCTATCCAAAGACGTAAAAAAGGATTAATAAAGGTTGTGATATCTTTTAGACACCAGGGGACATAAATCCTGACAACTACCCTTATAACCTACATGCACAAAAGAACAAGCAGCGACTCAAGTCAACCATTCTTCCTGTCTGCACGCTGTGATTGAGGTGAAATGAGCATTTATGTGGCTGACTAGACCATAACACTGTGCTACTTCATGCAGTAAATTACCTTTCTCTTCCTCTGACTCTATATTAACTATTCTACTGCCATGAACCAGTCACTGGCTAAATACATATGAATTATACTCTTGAATGCATAGTAGACCACGCTCCCAGGTAAGTAGTAATTAGTCATTCATTTGGATCAGGGGCATGCTTGGGGTGGGGGGTACTGGGGCTAAAGCTCTGAATCTCAACTTCATAGCCCTGGATGTAGACTCTGGTTGTGGGATAATATGAAACTGGAGAGATGATAAGAAAAAAGGAAAATAGGGAGAAAAGGTGAATTCAGAGGAGAAATGAAGAGAAATTGTATAGATACGATAAATTAAAAGAGGCAATATAATGAGTAAGGGTGCATTAAAGAAAAGGAAGTGAAAAGGAGAAAAGGAAGAGGTAGGGAGAAAAAGGAGAGAGAAAATGAAGGGGTAATAAAGAGGAGGGGGAATATACAGCAAGGACTGATAAAAATAAAGGGAAGAAAAGAGAGAAAGAGAAAGAGGAGAGAGAAAGAAAGAAAAAGAGGATGAGATATAAAGCAAAATGTGGGAAGATAATGAGAACAAAGAATCAGTAAGGGAAGAGATAAACAGAAAGGAAAGAGATAGAAAGGACAGATAAAGAAAGCAAATAAAGAAAAATGAGAAATATAGAGAAAAAATGAGAGATGAAGGGAAAGAAGATGAGAGATAAAGAGTTGAGATAAAGAGATAATGAGAGTTAGTATGGGTGTTAGCATATGGTGTTAAGAGTGTGTATGTGTGATATATTGTGTTAAAGAGTAGGTGTTAGTGTATGGCGTTAGAGTGAGTTTGCATATAAGTATGTGTGTGTTAGTTTTAGAGGGGAGAGTCAAAGAAATCCTTACCAGTAACTATAGGCTTACTCTTGCAAGAAGAAGTTTGTTGAAAGTCAACTCACTTACTGAGCTATGTATTATAAAGGGCCAAATCAGCACTTGTTGCAGGAGAAGTTAACTAGGCTTGGCTCCACAAAAATCATGGTGTAGTTGGTTGGCTTCAAACTGGAACTCTTGTTCACATTACCCTGCAAACTACCCCACATGATGCATTCATTGGTAAAGCATTTAATAGATAATTTAGCAGAAAAAAAAGTAAATTTCAACTTTGGGAGAGTACCGGTAATATCTTTTTTAAACCAAATTACAAAATGGTTTGCTTACCTTTATTTATTATAGATACATTGCCGTATTTGCTCGATTATAAGATGAGTTTTTTCCAGAGCAAATGCTCTGAAAAATACCCCTTGTCTTATAATCGGGGTCGTCTTATAATCAGACCTCAAATAGGTCTGACTATGAGACTAAGATCCAGATCTCCCGCAGCGATGCAGGGGACCTGGATCCTCCTGTGTTATGCCTCCCCCAACTTACCGGTGCTTCTGAGTCCCCAGTGCTTAATCCGGGCAGCGTGTAGAGCTCTACGCGATTCTCGTAGACAACTTCCGCTCAAGGGGGAGGGAGTGTTAAATGAGGGGCATAAGGCATTTCTGGATTCAGAGTGCTCTGTGAAATGCCTTTTAACCCCCTTAATGCCACTCTGCCTCCTGAAATGCCTTTTAAACCCTCTATATGCCACTCTGCCTCCTGAAATGCCTTATACCTCCTATATGCCACTCTGCCCCATAATATGCCTTTTAACCCCTAAATGCCAGAGTGGCATATAGGGGTATAAGGTAATTCTGGAGGCAGAGTGGCACATAGGGGGTCAAAAAGGCATATCATGGGGCACAAGTGGCATTTAGAGGGTTAAAAGCATATCAAGGGGCACAGTGGGCATATATGGGGTATAAGGCATTTCTGGGGCAGAGTGGCAAGCCTGGGGTAGAATGTGCCATAACTGGGGGGGCAGGTTGAAAAAAAGGAAATAAAAACAAAATATTTTTCTCAATCGTAGCTTTTATTAAAAAAAAAATGTTCACATAGTTTCAGGCTTTCTTTTTTTCTTATAATCAGGGTCGTCTTATAATCGAGCAAATACGGTAATTAAGTCCTACAGTGGTGTTTAGCAAAGCTGACAGACATTTGATGCAGCCATTACTATGGGTACACAGAAAGAGCATTAGTCACCTTCAAAGCCTTAGGCCAATGCTTTTAATGAAACTACATATAGGTAGGATACTACTTCATATTATTAAGCAATGCAGACATATTGTGAATTTGTATCTGTACAATAATGCTTAAAATCACAATTTTGTTTAATTTACAGAATACAAGTATTGCAATTATTCGTGAGGATTATCTTTGCTTTTTTTTTTTTTTAAATAAAGACCCATTTTGACATTTGAGAAAAAGTAGTCATTGTATCAACTAATCGAGTTCCGTTTATCCAGTTTTAACATTCTTAGAAAGACCGTCTTTTTCTTTCCTTTCAAAACTTATCTCTACATATTCTTGGACTTCATTACACACCATTTAGTTACTAGTTATGCTTTTATTGATGAACTAAAGATGTACCTGAAACCTCACTAATTATAAAACCTAGCACGGTTTGTGTATTTTTGCAACCAGAAAAGCACAATGCCATGAGATTCATGCTAATTCTATGGTTCCAGGTATTTTCAATCGTTAGTATCATCAGACAGCAGTCTGAGAACAAAGAGATGCCCCACTGCGGTGGGATCACTACTTAATTCTTTCATGATCTTAGCTGTTGGATGCAAGGGAAGACCACTGGGCATAGGATGGAGATTTGAAAGATTTTCCTCGCTGTGAATACATAGGAACCAGCGGAAATCATCTTTACTTAGCAGTCCAAGATCAGTCGCCTACTGTGTTTCTTCTCTGGAGAGGTGGTACTCAACCTTTCTTTAACAGGGATTTGAACACCGCAAGCAGACTGCAATATTATTTTGTTTTAAGCTTAACTTTCTTTATGGCTGTCTGCAATCTCCCAACGGTACTGAGCAATGACATATTTGATGTTAAAGTTTCCACATCTGACTGGTTTATAATTGTGGCCTTGAAGACCTGCAAGCGTACATCAAGTATGAAGCATATGCTCCGTGGTAGGTATATGTTTCCCTTAGATACCTGCTAGTTGGCAGAAATGTACACTGACAGCTACAGGTCCCTATTCACTAATCAGGAGCAATAAAATTTGAAAGAATAATGTCAAAGTGATGACATTGCATGACTTACAAGCTAAAAGCAGGACACAAAAGTAATGCTAAAATTTAACTTACGATTTATTTAACGGAAGCTCCGTATACAATGTTCTTTAGTGCTGTGGAGACTTTGAGGAAATGAGACAACTAAATACTACACATTTATACAACCACACAGAATATCATGTTTAGGGGACTACCTATTCATTTATAGAAGATGGGGTCCATGCCAAAAAGTGGCAGGAGAAACATATCCATATCCTTCCCTGATATTATCTCAATTTGTCTACTCTCAAAGGCACAGTACAAAGGTGATCAGAAAAAAATTTGAATACATAACATAATAGAGAGTGATAATTACACAAAACAATATTAGCTGGAACTAGAAGATATTCACAGTGCCACAAATTGAAGTAGAAAATCTAGTACAAAAAACTCACTGGACACAACACACACACACACACACACATATAGTATATATATATATATATATATTATATATTATAATAATATAATATATATTATATATATATATATATATATATATATATATATATATATATATATAAATATATATATTATTATCTAGGAGGAGGATTAGTCTTCAAATTAAATGGACTGGAGTGGTTATCCCTCCGGTTTCCTGTGTGATCTACAGATGTGAGATTTTCCAAAATCTGAAATAGACTCCTGAGCATTCTCTTCTCATTTAGTGGTTACTTGCAGTAGTGAAATAGAGATGATGTGGTTAATCTTGCAATCCACATCAGGCACATATCAGAGTTGGTCCGCGAAGTAGAGTTGGTCAGCGAAGTAATACATATTGGTATAATGTTAATCTAAGGCTGTTTGCAAAAGCAGTCAAATAAGACAGAGGTGTAGTTGTAACTAGACCATCATCCTCCCTTTCCTACCGCAGGTGATATAGCTTAAATATCTAACTAAAAAATTTCCCTTACAAAGGCTGGCATTTAAAGTAGAAAAAATAGACATTAAAATTACTTAATTCAAATACATAACAGTAAAGCAAAGATATTAAAAAAAAACACAAAATATTTAGCATTATTATTATTAATTCCATTATATCTGAAGCAAACACAAATAAAATCATAGAGCTTTCATGAAACAGAACACAGAGGTAACTATTCAATAACTGATCTAAAACACAAAGGTAATTGGTTAGTAACATTATACATTTAAAGTTAAATTCTCCTTTCTCATTAAAACCTCAAGGTGTCAAATCCACTAAGATCTTAAAATAATTAAAACCCTTGTTTTTACTTAAGGGTATAGATAAAGGAACTCTATCAGTACCTGATACTTCAAGAACAGAAATCTGCCTAAGGACCTACAGCAAGGGAGACACAATCTCTGTAGGGCAACTAAGCAAAGCTTGAAAACTTTACGTGATTTAGATTTTTAACACAAATTCCCAACTTATAGCTTTTGTAAACAGTAAAACGTTAAATATCTTAACTAAAAAGGAATATACTATTTCATAAGGCAAAAGAGAAATATCAAAACATCAGATGTTAATATAAGGGAAACGGATACTGCTCCTCCAGAGAACGAGGAATCGCAAGTAATGTTAGAAGAAGGCAAGCAGAGAAAACGACAAGAGTACTGAAAGGCCTGACCTATGTGAGGTTAATCCAAAGGTCTCAAAACATATAGAAGTGGTGCAAGAGAAAGTCAATTTCCCCATGTACATTTTTAAGAACATTTCAATTAATTCAATCTCTCGCACTAGTATTTAAAACAGCCTACCAGAATAGTATTCTTACTTCCTGCGGATCTATCCAAAGTTATCTTAAATGATTTCAGTTTACTTTGTAGTTTTTCCTAAATACGGTACGAGAAAAACTAGATTTTTTTGCAAATACGAATTTACCGATAATATATTCTAATATTTCTTCATTATTTTCTGAATGTAATTGTGTGATTCAATAAAAATCAGATTTGTTGTAAACGTATCTGCTGCTAGCCAGGCAACCCCAAGACGCTAACCTACAACTTAATGTTCCTTTTTGCCACTGGGAATAATATATCACATGGCACAAATTATTTAACAGCGAGACCAGCATTAAAATAATAAACATTTCCCAGCCAGCTGGTAGTAGCAATGAATTGTGGTTCCAGGCATCATGGTAGTAAAAGAACGAATATATTAACTGAACAAAACAACAACCTTACATTATTAATACTTGTTTTTATACTCATAGAAATATTGTTTACAATGGTCAATATCAAACACCTATGTATTAATCTGTCTTCTATACGTAAGTAAACTGTAAATGCATATTTCTTTTTAAATTATTTAAAAAAAATTCCTTAGGAACTTGACAAGAAGCTGACAAGAGTATTGAAAGGCCTAAATTAGGTGATGCCAAGGGTTCCAAAGTACATGGAAATTATGCAAAATTACATTTGTAATCCATTTTGCGATGGCATGTTTTAGGAAAATTTCTATTTATTGTGAAACATGAAAACATGTAATTAAAGCAGGAGGGGGCCAAGCTTCCTGAACATCATCACCCATCTGCTCAGCCATTTGGAAATACTTTAATGCAATGCACACAAATTTAGATGATGTGGCCTTTAATGATGTCTACCTAGATCTGCCCAAATATAGTAAGATGTTAAATAAAAGCAGTACACGTTTATGCTCTGAGGATTCCTTATGTTAATATTGTCCAATTTGTCCAAAAACTCTCTAGTTTGGGGGATACTATGTTATACCTAAAATTTTCTATAGATTTGTTTCTGATTTGGGTCATCTTATACATTTGCTGAAACAAACACAGTCCCAGCAATTTCTACAGACTGGTGCATTTTTATGAAGTATGTAAGATGTCTAAATCCCTGTTCATCTGGGTTGACTATCTGGGGTCTAATTTTATATTGTGATAAACTCAGCCAAATCCAAGACATCTCTACCTGTCTTCAACTGTCTTTTTCAAATAAGCGATTCCTCAAAGATTGTTGCTTCAAATGTTATTTGTGTTACAGCATGTTCTCCTGAACTCCCCATCAGAAATTTCGTGACATATTATTAAAATGTGAAATTCGAGGCAGAGATGGTTGTTGATGGAACATTTTAGAGCAGATTACAGTTACAATTTTAGTGGGTTATTTATCCATAAGAAAACAAATCCATGAAGATCAAAAGTCAATGAAGCTGCAACAGAAGGTGTCAGTGCCCCATCAGGATGTGTTTGCAGTGACTCATGGTGACTCATTGTAAGAAGAAAGTATTTCACACTGAGCTCTCCATCTCCCGCCTTGATTATTGTAACTCGTTTGTCCAATCAGCTTATTCTTTTGACATCATGCATTTAATAACACCTATTAAATGTAAAATTAGATAAATAATAATACCGTATTTGCTCGATTATAAGATGAGTTTTTTTTCCAGAGCAAATGCTCCTCATCTTATAATCGGGGTCGTCTTATAATCAGACCTCAAATGGGTCTGACTATGAGACTAAGATCCAGATGCCCCACAGTGATGCAGGGGACCTGGATCCTCCTGCCTTATGCCCCCCCAACTTACCGGTGCTTCTGAGTACCCAGTGCTTAGTCCGGGCAGCGTGTAGAGCTCTACGCGATTCACGTAGACAACTTCCGCTGCAGCCAGGAGGAGGTGCGGTTAGCAGCGGGGGTTGTCTGCGTCCATCGCGCAGACCTTCCCCGGCTGTCAGAGATCAGAGTTCCCCGCACCGGGGCGGCCAGGAAACTCTGACAGCCATGGAAGGTCTGCGCGATGGACGCAGATTATTTTGTGAAATAATATGGTGGAAATTGTATAAATTACTAGTGGGCAATGTTTCCTCTGAGTTTTAGTAATTGGTGTACACAGAAATCTTTTGTTGTGGAATTTTATTCCTGTTACAAAGGTTTGTGCACAATGAATTTGCAGGTATAGATTATCCCTCCTCCTCCCTCTCATTATCTCTCCCCTTTTTCATCATCTTTCCCCCTTTTCCCCATTGCTCTTCTTTCTCATTATCCCTATATTTCTATCTCTCTCTCATTTCCATCTCTTATTAATTATCTCTGCTCTATATCTATCTCTTCTCGTCTCAAAAAATCTCTTACCTTGGTCATGTCTGTTCTCCCCCTGCAATGCTGCTGGTTGCAGAGATCACGGATATCCCTCTAACTTCTCCACATAGGGAGCCTGAATAGACCTTGCATTACACTGTTCTCTCGCGATACTGCAGGGAATTGATGCAGAACGCTGGATATAATGCCAGATTCCGGAGTTTAGCATCAATAGCAGGTAGTATCAGAATGGAGCAGTGGAACGTGAGGCCTTGCATTCCCTTTATTTTGGGCTGGTTAAACCGAGATCTGTGATCTTCCCAGCTAGATCTGCTCCTTCAGTGGCGAACAAACTTTTTGTACACTGCTCATAAGAAGGCTGAGAGCAGGCACACGTGCAGAAGCACCTCACGTAGGGTAGCAGTTTCACCCCTATCTGTCTTTCACAGTTGTTGCTTTTTTTCAACTTGCAACAGTTGAAAAAATGACACTGTCAATATTAAGAACCAGTGCATGGTAAGTACAATCAAATAGCCCATGATATATTAAATAACATTTCTCTCAGACAGGCATTTCTTTTAAGGTTTATTACAAGCCGGCAAATACTGTTATAAAAGACTGCATAGATAATCAAAGGGACATATACAACATCAAGCAGTGTTATACTGCCTAAAATCTGGCTTTGTATTGTCCAACATGACATATCTGGATATGCACTTGAGAAAAAAAATTGTTAGCTGATACATTCTTCAACTCAAAGTAACAAAAGAGAGACATTTCTTTTTCACCTATAAAGTCAG
Source organism: Spea multiplicata (assembly GCA_009364415.1). Classification (NCBI taxonomy): domain Eukaryota; kingdom Metazoa; phylum Chordata; class Amphibia; order Anura; family Pelobatidae; genus Spea; species Spea multiplicata. The sequence continues at coordinate 61,075 of VKOC01019834.1, read as the reverse complement.
CTAGTACAAGTTTAGAACTTTAAAAAAGCTTGGAGATATAAAAATGGGAAAAATCAGCAAATGGTACAAAATATACAATTATTAAATTATTAGGTACCATTCTACAAGACAGACTGCTTTAAATTTGTGTATTTTAAAGTACATACAATTTTGTAGAACATTCCAGATACATTCCACTACCACAAAGGATAAGGGTTCCAGGAGTTCTAACAACATTTAAGACAATACTATTTTACAAACCACTACTTCATAGCTTCACATTTGCTTTCTTATGTTAAATCTACTTATTTAAATTGACAGAAGAAGGATCCGCAATCACATGGTTTTATATCTACTCTATTTATATGGCTTTAATCTAGCATGTTGAGATGTGGTACGTTAAAACAACTTAATTTATGTAACTGATTTAGTGCCAAGTCCAGTAATTTAAAAAAAATGATCTTATTTACCTAGCCCTTTATAAAATGTGCATGTATCATCTCTCCATAATGGTTCGATAAGAAGAAAACAATCCACACCAAAACCTAGACTGCCTATTGTTCCACACGCTGTAAGTCCCAATCTGGAGTTCTTCCACTGGACTAGTGGAATGCAAATGTGAAAAAGTTTTAAGATCACACCTTGATTACACAGTACAATTTTGAGCACCTGTTTAAGAATAACTGTACACCTGTACTTCATTGAATGATGGCAGACCTGCCCCCTGCTGGCGACCAATAGGGTCGCTCATACAGACTTTTCAAATCCTGGTCCAGCAACTTGGCCGGCAGAGACCACTGGTCTCCCTGCTACAACAGTTAAAGGTCTGTACAAGCAACTTTATTGGTCGTACAGAACAGTGGCCTCTGCTGGCCAAGTTAACCCCTGACGGCCAACCTACGGATTTCTGCTCCCTTTATCTCTGCAGCATCGCAGGGGTCAACGGGAGCGGAAATCCATAGGTTTGCTGTTAGAAGTTAAAAAGGCCGTGCAAGTGAGCCTATTGGTCGCCTGCAGGGTCCTCCACTGGCATCAACCAATTGAGTTGTTCACACGGCCCCTTAACCCCTGACAGTGAACTCTCACATTGTATGTAGGACTCTCCTGTTCTGGTTGTAGACTATGCCCTCCTCTCTTAACATTGCCCATTCCTTTAAATGCAGGAACACCCTGTAGTTGATTGAATCCATTTATTTTCTTGCAAATTTTTAGTGTATAAAAGTATATTTTTTCCATCATTTAGCTAGCTAGCTATTCTGCACACACAGGCCACTTATGACAAACATAAACACAGTTTACTTAGCAATTATTATAATTATTATTATTACCACCATAGAGCACGTTATCTTGCTATATCATACACTTCAATATTTCAAATAATTCCCCTTTCCTGAAAACCAGCCTAATGCGGTTTCATTACCGGAGTAAATGCAGTTGACCACAAACTTAATGGACCAAAGCCAGGACCTCCCAAATGCTGGTCCAAGTGTTTATCCAATCATAAGATCACAAATGCAGAGCTGGTAGAGGACGCTTTCATTGTTTTAGAACTGTATAAATGCCAGGACAAACATAAACTTTGTTTTGTTTGATAAATGTGACTGCAGCATTTTTGCTACAATAATTTATCACACAAACATTCTTGGTACAAGCAAGGTTTTACAAAGTTATTAGTCAGGAAAATTGCAAGTATAAACTTGAGCGCTGAATCTGGCTGGTTCATGAGATATATCCGTAATTGTTTTTTCCCCCCTCTGCAAACATTTATTAAATAGTATTACGCCTCTCAGGATGTAAAACTCCATCAGTATAAAAGTGAAGTACGGGTCTAATGCTTACTTGTCTGCAGTGCTCATGCTGGCTTTTTATCCTGAACAGGATGTAGTGAGATTTCCTAATTATTTGTATAATGTGCACTGAAATGTAAAGCACTTTTATAAAATTAAAATAATTGAAAAAAAAACCAAAACAGTCCAAAACCCCTATAAAAGGGAATCAAGGGAAACAACAGATTTTTTTTTGCTTCTGGTAAATAGTCCAAAAAATACCATTTATACTTAACATTTTGAATGCTTAACTGCTTAGCAAATTGATGTTCTAAGATACAATTTTCTAGCTTAAGCTTTACTTATAGTTCTTTTACATGTAGTTTTTTTTCCCACCCATTTCTGATTAATTTACATTAATGAATTTGCATAATCCAAAAATTATACTATGAAATCCATTCAATGAGAAGAAGAAGGTTTGGAGGTCAATCCTGTTTAATAAATAGTATTTCTAAATACCCTGGTTTAAATGTGGGAAGACATCTAGCATTAACAAAGTATAATGATACATAGATTTTAACTTAAGAAAATATCTAAGATAATAAAAAATGGTAGTGGTACACAAACGTAAATATAATCTCTTAATTTTACAAAGTAAACCATGTCCATATCGTTTAATACATAAGTGATGGCTTTGTTATGAGTAGCTAATTTTTATGAAGGCTAGCTTGTAGAGTTGAATTAGAAAAAATCATCAAGGGCAATTAATCATGTGTGCAATGGCAGAAATCCTTCAGAAATGCTGACACGTGCACCTTTATCGTAATAAATACCAGTGAGAATAAGATTATTAACTAAGCTTTTAAGAACTGCTGATCTGTTTGTATCGTAGATATATTGCACGAACTGAAGTTCTTATGGAAAGAATCACCAAACAATTGTTGGCAAAGCAAAGTTTTTGTGGCATAAATAGTGATTTATTTTTCACAGTGTTGGGGTATAATTATTCACTTCAAACTCGCTAAAATTAGGGTCATCTAGGCAAAATGGTACATTTGATCTCCATGCCTCCTAACCCCAGTGATCCGGACAAAGCTTTTCTGATCACATTGTGTGATCATCAGTAGAAGATCCTGCAGGGTTACACAGATAACCTCTTCAGAAGTAAATATCCAGTAAGCTGAGGTCCCGTAGGGGCTGGGAGCCCCAGTCATACCTCTGTATAGTAGAAGACAGGTAACTTACTATACATTAGGTCTCAAGAGTCACCAACTCTAACAATGTAATCCTAGAAATTCTTCTGTTCACTGCTGGACGGAAATAAAAACTGTTCCGATATTATGCTGCTACATAGCAGCGTGATGGCCTGTTTCCTTTAAAGAACAGCACTTTGCCATGCAAGGGACATCAATGACGTACATCGATCCACACATTTGTAAGCACCAGCCCAGACACAGAGCTGATCCTTTTCTACAACATGTAGAAATGTGGCAAAAAACGGCATTTAACTAAATGTAAACTAACCGACACTGCCCTCGGTTTCAAATTTGGTTTCCTAATTGTCACCATGCTTCTCTACTGCTCATCTCACAAAGTCTTTATACAAACACTAAGTGTAGATTCTAACCAAAAAAATATATGGCCGGGCTAAACCTGCTTCAGTCCTTACTGGACTCCGTCAATCTGTTGTGCCTGTGGCGCTGATAAACAACCTCTGGCACTTCTGCTGCTGCCCATCACTCCTAAAATGTTTAGACAAGATCATTCTGGCGCTTCAGAGTTAATTTAACAAAACAGTGGATATAATACCCAATGATTTATCTCAATAGCAAAATGCTATAAACCTTGAAGGAGGAAGTAAATCTTTTTGCAAGCCAAGAGGTTAAGTAATAACATAAAAATACTGCAATGAAAAACAGCCGGCTGCAGGAAATTCGATTTCCTAAGTTCACACTTAAACCACTCTTTAATGCTCTTGTAATTGCTGTTTTACATATTACGCACATATAACATTCATAAATTACATTTAAAGGTCATCTGTGGGTTCAAGAAAGGTCAACAAACTTTGAGCAGAGAAAAAAAGAAGAACACAAAATGTGTGATCTCTTCTCATTATCAAATGTATATGGCACACAGCAATTGCCAGAAGACGTGCTAGCTACCTTTCAATTATGCATACCTTGCCGTAGTTCCTTAATTGTCTTGAGCATTTTCTGAAGAGAAAACAATTAAATAAGTAGCCTCGTTATTTCATACAAAATCAGTGAGTTGGATAACATTAACACATTCACATATTCTGAATAAGCTTTAAATGTAAAAATGTTAATTAGGAAACATGCTGAATAACAAGTGTATAAACTAAAGCTCACAGACGTGCTTTGTAGCAGATTCATCACGTTCAGACAATCTTCTGCGGGGTTGTCCAACCATAAGTTTCTTGGTTGCATTCTTTAATCCTACACCCTTTGAGATTTTTGCATTAGGAATTCTCATTCGGAAAGTACTTAGTTATTAGTTAGAACTATTATGCAAAATGATGTCTTATGATTTCGTGGCACGTTCCTTTTTGTTACCCCATCTTCTCAATCTGTCAGTATGTATGCTTCCACCATAGGGCAGAGTATTTAAAAAGTCATCATAAAAGAAAAGTAACACTAAATTCACTAAAGTTGGAACTAATCGGGTGCTGCAGCGTGTGGCCCCCCCGGCTTGGGTATACCTGGCCGCACATGAAACGTGAGCATAAAAACCTAATGTGTGGTCACGCAGTATCCAGCCATCAGCCACACTTTTGTCATCAGGAGGTCCAGGTGATTGACATAGTGAGAGAGCTTCCTTCACTACATACAATTTTACAAATTCCACAGGGGTATCCCTAATGTTACAAAAGAATCAGCAAAGTATTAAATAGGACCCACTCTAGACTGTAGGCTCGTTTGAGCAGGACCCCCCTCACCTGTTGTCTCTGTTAGTCAATTTGTTATGTTATATACTACTTGTTATGTCCTGTCCACCCATTGTACAGCGCTACGGAATTTGATGGCGCTCTATAAAACAATAAATAATAATAATTAGAAAAACTGTGTTGTTCACTTGTTTTTGTTGCACAATCCACAATATTATATGTAAATGACATGTTTATTGTTGCTAAGTCTTAGTTATAACTGTGCAGAGTTATCTAACACAGTGCTTCCTGAGGCATCTCGCCCCATAACCTGTTCTCTAATGCTGATACATTACAGAATCAGCTCAGCACAAAAGCTTGGGGTCTATCTAGGTAACGAGTAGACCAGGGACTCCATTACTTTGTCCTCCCCTGTGTGAGGAAGCAAGTGCATGCAGTAGGGGGCAACAGAGACGTAATTTTCCTAGGACACAAGAAATCTTGGGACCGGCCCTGGTTAATGTTGGCTTATTAACTGGCTTATTAACTTGCTTTTGCCTTCTCTGTGGCTCCTTCTCACAGCAAAGCTAGATATGACATCAGTGCCTAGACAGTGTACTTAGAAAGGCAGAACTTTCTTTCCCAGTTAAATTAACTAGATACCATATGAAATTACTTGTAATGTTATCCTTACTGGTGACAAGATTCAAAAACCTAAAATTACCTTTACAGCCCATCGCTTCAGTAGTTGAATTGCTCTATGACCTAATCAGCAAACACATATGACAGATGATCTTGGGAACATTTAAGCTTAATTGAATAAAAAGGTTTGTAATACCCCTGATTAGTGACAAAGTCTTTTATACTTGTCCATTCTGTCCAAACATAAAATACAATTATTTGAACATAAATTATTACATCAATTTAGATGAGCAAGTGACTTTACCAGAGTAATATGACTGTGATGGGCCCTTTGATGGCTCTACCCGTTAAAAGATTTTCCCCGTAACTCTACATTAAACTCATACTGTTTTCTAACACTTCCCTGCACATTAAAACAGCTGCAGTGATAATTACCACATCCCTTTAAGTCAAGTTCACACGAACAGGTTCTTATAACAATAATAATAATAATAATAATAAAAAAACTGTTTATTCCTTGCCACATTAAACACGCTCACTCCCAGCAAACATCTACATGCTGATTTTGAATGCAAAATAGCACAGTGACTATCCTGTCTCTTCAAAGAATTCCGTTAATTGGTATCTATTCATAGCGGCAATTATAAAGGCATTAAATGTATATTTATATCTCATCTCACCTCCATCCCACAGCGTGCATGCACAGCGTTTATCATGAAGATAATGCAACTTAAATAATAGAAAAGATATGCCTGCCCCAGAGGGCTTTATTATTGTAATTATAGGACAAAAAAAAGTCAGATCTTATTTTAACTTGTTTGCTTTTCACATTATTTTTCCTATTTAATAAGAATGTCTAATAAAGCACAAGCTGATAAATATTTGTAATGTGTTATATTTTATTTTTTAAAAAGGACAAGATCCTGTTTGCGTTAATTACACTATTACAATAATAAACACATGCTAATCTGTCCATAAATATCTTTGAAATCTTTTATTACATGCAGTGTACTAAAATTTGTAGCTGAAAGGATACCTATACCAAGGAGCAATTGTACAGGCTATGGAGGTGATGGTAACAATGCTGGTGGATGATCACAATTTAATCAAAATAAATATATTATTTTATGATAATAATAATAATAATTATTATTATTATTATTTTAAAATAAATAAGTAAAAAAAGGATAGTGCTGAAAGAAATCATTGAAGTGAATAGTACAGACATTAACCACTTTATTATTATTGTTTATTGATTTATGTAGCATCAACACATTCCACATCACTGTACACTGTACTTCATGCCAAATCAAATTTCATGCCAAACAGCAATAGTGACTCCCCCATCACCACCAACATGGTAGGTTTGAGGGCAGCTACATAACACACAAATAAATATAAATTATAAATGACCTTGTGTGCACAATGTAAACCAAAAAAATGCATCATTTTCCTTATCTGCTGAAATGTAAAAAATGCAAAGAAAAATATACCCTAAATATGTAAGAACTTTGTAACATGTATATGAAGAGATGATATAAATACCTTCAAATATGTTTCATATTAAAAACAATTTTTTTTAAGACTTTATTTTTGTGTGCTGTCAGCTGTCCAAGACCATACTTATTTCACTGCTTAATTTAACAACGCTAGACTTAGAATTCTCACCTTTTTCTAATTCTCTTTCACCGCCTTGGCAATGTGTGTTATTGTTGGCCCTGACGTAGATGCCTTTTAATCCCCAATACCATTACACATGAGTGAACATAGCATAAGAATAAGATCATGGGTCTGCCTTTTCCAATTGCCAGTCGTTGGATTTAAACAGACATTTTATTTGTTCTATTTTAACCAGCTGCTTCTTTTATCAGGAAAGGTTCTGTTTTCCTTTCATTATTTGGAAGGAGAGAGGCAGCTGTCCATCGCCTCAGGAGATAGTGAATTATTATCCATCATCGTTAAACATGTAATGTAATTTTCAGGGGTCTTCATCCCATCCCACTGTCAGATTTGTGATTATTGATAAGAGTGGGCTAATGGTGAATTGTGATGTAAAGGGCATGGGAATTTGACCACAATAGTCTTACTCACCAAATAATATTATGTAAAGGAATAAGAAAACACTTAGGCAAAGTAGTCTAGTTCTGCCGTAATGTGAATTGAAAATTGGCAGTGTTCGTATCTCAAGCCTACAATTATTTTTTAAACATTTCAGGACTAGCTTATTTGGAAGCACTATGAACATGAAATTGTATTTTTCAATGGAGGACATAAGGGCTGACTAACTGCTTTTTCACAGTATGCTCTGTTGCTTTGGCAGCAGAAAAGTGGTACAGTTTATTAATTCTCAAGAAGTTCTGCTGCTTAAAAAATGCATTATTTGAAATCTTACGAACAGTGATGCTATACCACATTTTATGTCTTTTTCCCCCTAAATTCTAGTAATGTTACAAGATGGGCATTATGATGGGACTTTGGCTGAAGGATGAAGGTTAAATGAAAGTCAACAAGAGCTCAATTTGCAAGCGACAAGTTGGTATATACCCGATCGGGACTTCCATCCCATTGACCTCAGTATTTAATAGATGTGATTTATAACGAGGACTGACTTTAGGGACCATGTAGTAAGGGTTGCGTCTCCCAGGTATGCAGACAAGACCAGCATACTCTATGCAAAGAGATTTTGTTTCTATAGCTACATCATTCTAGGCTAGCATGTTTTTTTAGTGTTAGAGCAGACTGTGTTAGTGACACAGCGGTGTATCAACAGGTAATAATTTTAATATTTGAGTGAATGCGCTCTAAACTTTGGTTTCAGTGTGCATCTGGAAGTCTTTCTTCTGTATATTATTGCATCCTTCCTTTTGTCTTGAAGTGTCAACCTTTAATTCTCATGGTATACAATCATGCAATGGATTATACCAGCATCAGCACCAACTGCATAATCATGGAGTCATCGGTGGCTATGAGCCGATATAGTATTAATATATTAAACACACCTATGAAATATTAGCAAGATTTGGAATACACACCAGTATTCATCAGCACATTGCAACTGCACCACCAATCACCAAGGATGTGAACATCATGAAATATGTATTTCCATGATATGTATTTTTACTAACATATGCCTGCCCACATCAATCCCATGTACAACTAGGAGCAAAGGTTATATAGAGATCACTAGGAAATATATTTTTTGGAATATACATTATTGCTTTTATTAAGGTAATTGAATTTTAGCAAGTTGAAACTGCAATAAGATACTATCAGGAAAATATGTGTCCCCATTTTTTAGGACTAGACAGGTGATGGTGATTGTCAGTCAAAGTAGCAGCACTAAAGTACATACAGAACAGAAAAAAATCCAGATCTCTCAGTTTGTCCCTTTTCTCACTGGGTATGTATTGTAAAAGGAGAATTTGGGGAGATTCTACAATTATACTGTATGTACCTGTTAAGAAAAAAATGAAGACCTATGCTGGAATATACTCACTGAATTGATTAGGTTTTGGTGAACTCTGAATATTTTTATAACCGATGAAGACATAATAAATAAACCCAGAAACAAGTAAATCAATAACACACTGTAACTATGGGAAATGGTTGAACAGATTGTACAAATGTTAAGAAACACTACAAAACAAAAACTGAAATATGTTACAGCTGCTTTGAGACATACAATTGTTAAGCTATGGCAAAAGAGATCATTAAATCATTTTCAAATAATTTGCAGAACACATTTAAAAATAACACAGAAATGATCGAAAAGACCTTAAAAGACTTGTGCTAAACAATGCAAGGGATGACAATACAGAAGTTATTAACATTGAAAACCGTGTGCATTGAAGATTTGTATGTGAAAAGGAATGACACCAAAATGACATTCACCGTCTAAAAGAAGATATTAACTAACTGGAAACCACCCAGGTACCGTAGACTTTATATTTTATGTGAAATTTAGGAAGACAAAGTATAATTTCATGCTAGGAGATCATTTCACTATAAAGTACATTTTTGTAAATTTATGACAATATGCATAAATGTAGAACTAATTTTAATATTTTTTTATACTTTTGGCCAAGTCTAAAGGCGATTGCAGGGTTGCGAGACAGAATGGCAGCAATCCAAAATAGACTGCTTATCAAATCTAAACCAAGACATTGTTTCATCATCTGTATAATCCAATAAACACAACACAATTTCCCTGTCCATGGTCAGGACTGATGGTCATAGCTGGATGCACACACAGCCAATCTTACGTCCATCGTTTGATGAGAAAACAAAATCACAGAGATGTGATTAAAAATGACTTAGACCCAACAAGCTGGTTATGTTATGAATACCAAATAAATGTTGGGACATTTGGCTCATCATGATGGTTCCTTAGGGCTTTTCTTTAGTTCCCTTAAATTATTTTTAAAGGGTCATGTTTTTTTTTTATTCCGCACTTTAGAATGGATTTTTTTTGAGTCATTAACTTAATAGCAGCTTAAATAAAACTGTCACTTTAAAAAAACAATTAAAAAAATAATAAAAACACTACACTAAATAAATATATGTAATGGTGTATTAAAAACCAACTACATACATCCATCACCTGGGGGCAACAACACAGCCCTGGCACTTTAAGGCCAGCGGACGGTAATTACATACATGCGGCTACATACGAGAGGCTGTATGCTACTTTTTTTGCTCCCACAATGTGCAGCCGGGCATTTCCAGCCAGTGGTGGTAAACTGCAGCACCCTAGCAGATCAGGTTGTATGGAATGATGTCTGCCTGCTGCCCACCCCAAATTTGCTGGTTTGACCCAGTCCCATCCCATGCACCAAAGGGAACTACCAACTTGAGTTGCTGTTCTCTGCATGAATATTCAACTCCATTTATATTGTATGAATATTAGTGTCCCAATCTGATGGTAATGAGAGCACCAGTTCACAGCTGAAAAAGAAAAAGAAGATGGGGGGGGTGAGGAAAGGGCAAATGCATATGGGGGATTCTGCAGAATCTCACAATGTATTTGCAAAAGGGACACCACAAAAATATAAAGGGAATCTCCCAGCTGTCATATGCATCTAAGTGTACGTGATGACTACAGTGTTCCTTTAGTACGTATTATGCATGTGGTGTTTATGGGTTCTTAGTATTCTATATAATTCCAGAACTGCATGGGTTGTTATGAAAAAAAGACAGAAGGATGACAGAGAAAGATCTGTGAAACGGGCTAATCATAAAATCTGCTGCCCTTTTTAAACAGTCCTTCTTTGGGATTCAAATACCTTATTTGTCCCTTTTTCCTAGGATCTTAAAATATTAGGTCAGTATGGGTATTGTGTAGCCCTAAAAGTCTCAGTAATGTGTAAGCGGCAGAATAGATGATTCTTCATCCAAAATGCCCTATATAGTAACATAAATAGTTATCGATAAGTTACAATGTCGCATAAAAGACTCCATTTAACGTTCTGTTTATTCTGAAATATTACCAGATATACGCTACATCTTCCAAAGCTCCTCCTTTATGTATTAGATCACAACTTCCTACAACCATTCCCAATCCCTTCTAAACTAGAAGACCCTAAAGCAAAGGCCCCTGTGATCAACCAGATGAGAGCAGTTCAGAGGAAACAAAAGTGAAGTAGTCCCTTTAAGTCTTTAAGTCCGACCCTCACCATACTTTGGGAGATTTGCTATATTGCACCTTGGCTGGTAACATATAGGTTTTGCAAACTGAAAAAAAACCCTGCTGCTCCATTGGAAACAGTAGGATGAATGATTAATTATACAAAAAAATCTCAATCTTAATCCATTACTCATGCTTTGGGTATGGGAAATAACAAAAGTAAGAATATTATGAAAGTATCATGAAAGGTTGCCAATAATAGTAGCTGAGCAACTAATAAAACAAACAAATATTCAGTAATCAACATATTCCAAAACATATTAAAAACAATTATCTACGGGTGCAACAGATTCATTAATTTCAGTGTCTGCTTGGTGCGTTCAAGAAATTACAAGACTACATAGCGCTCTCCAGAGAAGAAAAGCTCCCACCAAGCCCTTTAGAGTCGTCTTGTTTCTAAAATCACTGAGGTTCTCTAAGCCTCATGAATATCCATTTGGAGAATATGGACCTTTTCTTTTGTTTTCTTATTGTCATCCTTTTCTTGTTAAGGTTTTGAGATTTATTTTCAAGGAGGCTAGAGTTGCATTGATTGGAAGGAAAAGTGCAGAGGAGGTGATATTACTGCAAGTTTCAAAGAGTGAAATGTAAAGGTCAGAAAAAAGCAATGATACTCCCTATGATTTGAGATAATCCATTTCTTTCATACAAATTTGGTAATTTTCCCAGTTTATTCCTTATTTTCAAAAACCAGGTGATTTATACAGTCTCCATCCAAACACAGTGTTATCCGTAGAATTCAGGTTTAACACTTTTTGTTAGGGGCTACAAGGGCGATATAACAGTTCTTGGTCATACTGAAGATGTGAAAATTACACATTTATCATTCTAAGTTATTATAGTTTATTAACAGTGGCAGATTCTAGAAACAGCATGGGCCAAGTGTCTATACGTTGGCTGGCTGTTTCTCAATTCAAACTGGAATCTTCTACAATCCAGTGTCCCCAGCCCTACCTTAAGGGGCACTGGAAATAATTGCCACTATTTGTTAACCCACCAGTGCTAATTCATCTGTCAGATGCTTGCTATTAAACAATCACTATTATTATATATCAGATGTTGGTACCAATGGGCGGTCCCTAAACTCACTGAAAACAATGCATTCTGAGCCCGTACATGTACGGGCTTTGTCATTAACGGGTTAAATGAGATTTAAAAGGTTTTAAGAAATATACTGATAAACATTGGTAGATATTTTTTTTTTATGGATTAACTCTACTTAGCGCTGAACAAATTAATGGTCACCTCCTTACTACAATAAATGATGTCCTGTGTGCTCAATACCAGCTTGTGTTTTGTTGAATTACCGTAGGCGTTAGAGAAACAGTCTGATTCACATATTGTTTTATGATGAATAAGGATGCATATTTTTCTTTTTAATTAAAAAAGCCAAGTTTTTTAAGTGTCTCTCATCACTGCAGCAGGGTGCTGGGTTGTATAGCTAAAGGCATTATTAGTAGAAGCACCTTGAGTATTGTGTACAGCTCCGGAAACCCTATCTCCAGAAAGATATTCACATATGAGAGTTAGTTTAGAAGAAAGCTTCAAAAATGGTAAATGTTCTGCAGGGAAAAATATATCAGGAAAGACTAAAGGATCTCAATATGTATAGCTTGGCAGAAAGCAGAGATAGATAGAATATACTAAAACATTTAAATACATTTAAATAAATTAATCTACCAAAGTACAGGAAGGACGTTTAAGGAGGGTACATTTTAGAAGAAGAGGCCATAATCTAATAATAAAGGGTCAGAGGCTTAGATGTAGTATAAGGAAGCTTTACTTTACTGAGAGGGTGGTAGATAAGTGAAACAGCCCCCAGCAAAAGTGGTGGTGGCTCATACAGCAGTGGAATTTAAATATGGGATAAACATAAAGTTATCCTTAAGCTAAGATGAGACCATGGACTGATTAAGGTTTCATTTGTTACAGCTGGGAAAATGGGCAGACTAGATGGTTATTATCTGTTTTCAAATTCTTCTTTAATGTTTTTTTTCTTAGTTTACAGTAAGGCATTAATATTTTCCATTTGTAGAAAATATATTTTTGCCAAAAAATATGTGCACAATTTAATGTGTATATATATATGTATTGATACATTATAGGACAAATGTATTGGGACACCTGATCATTAACCCAACAGGGACTTTTATGAACTTGCATTCTAAATACATAGACATTAATATAAAGTTGGCCTCACTTTGCAGTTGTAACAGCCTCTACTCTTCTGGGGAGCCTTTCCACAAGATTTTGGAGAGTTTATGTGGGAATTTTTGCCCATTCATCCAGTAGAGCATTTGTGAGGTCAGACACTGATGTTGGATGAGAAGGTCTGGCTCGCAATCGCTATTCCAGTTCATCCTCAAGGTGTTTCATGGGGTTGAGGTCAGGGCTCTGTGCGACCAGTCAAGTTCTTCCACACCAAACTCATCCAGCCTGACCATGGAATATCTAGCAGGGATCAAATTTCATGAACTGACTTATTGCAAATGTGGGATTCTATTGCAGTGGCACGCTGTGAACTCACTGGGCTATTCAGAACGACCCATTTTTTTTCACAAATGTTTGTAAATGCAGATTGCATAGCTAGACAACACATTTGGCAACAACCTATTTCTGTTTTTATGTCAAAAAGTATAAATGAGACAAAACTAGAAGGGTATGTGTATTTAACACTAATAGGAATACTGTTCCAAATGCTACCTTTACTTAGAAAAGAGTTAAATTCAGCAAAATGACTAGAAAAGCACATAGGAAGAAGCTGGTCACCCTTGTTTATCAAGTATACGCAAAGATAAAGATAACAAGGGCTCCCAAAGAAATACAAAAATAAACATGAAGTGTTAATTCTCATCAGGGTCATGCTTTTCCCTTTTCACAAACAGATCTGTAAGACTTGTCTTTATTGTGGAATATGATGGTGCTGTATAAAACAACTAATAAAATAATAATAATAATAATATTTTAAGTACAACATTAGAGATGGGGATGTGCTGGTGGCAGTTCCTTCCTTCCTTCCTGTAAGTTTGTAGACAATCAACAACTCATGTTGCAGCAAGAAAAAAAAACATAAAAAGTTTGTTATAAGAAGTAAATCAACACGTATCAATAAATAACATCATAATAAAAATAAAAACGGAATCTCAAAAAGAATCTTGTATACATCTGATTTTTCATCCACAAACACAGTCATACCTAGTAACATATTGAAACAGAATTGCAAATATTGAAATAGAATATTTTAAGTGGCACATTTTTTGGTACTAGTCCCTCAGAAAAGGTAATTTTTTTGCACTAGTCCCTCAAAACCAAATTATAAATTTATGCACAATAATAATTTTATTTTCATTCATGACAATTCCCTTTGTAAATAAAAGTTTGACTGTATACAGGTTTTGATTTACAGTTGATGTCTTACTACCTTTTTTATTATTTTTATGAGTATTTTCCCCTACAGACATAGTTTCATAATATTTTTCCACGAGCGTGGTTATTCAAGCTGACATTTCTTTTTTAATCTATCTTCAGCACAGCATCAAACTTTCACATCGTAAATGTAATATATACAGATAAATAGAATAATTAAGAAAAATAGAAAAAGCCTTTGTCAAAATCCTATACACTTAACTGATTGGTTGCAAAATATGAACTCTATGTTAATATCTTTGAATGTTTAAATGCAGCTTGATAATGTAGACTGAATTGAATTTAACCCCTTAATGACAAAGCCCGTACATGTGCGCGCTCAAAATGCATTGTTTTCAATGGGTTTAGGGACCGCCCATTGTCCTTAAGGAATAAATGCAAGAAGAGCAAGCCCACACTGGCCATCTGGCACACTGGGCAAGTGCAAAGTGGGTCGCTGGCTATCGGCACCCCATACTCACCAGGAGATTGGGTGCTGCAGTTTGCCGCCACCATCTGGATATGTTTGTCTGTAGCATACAGCTGAGTATATCACGCCGCCGGCTACACCTACAACATCAGGCGGCCACTGGCCTTAAAAGTACTAGGGTTGCCTGGTGATTACCAGTCCAGCCTGAAGATGAGATTATAATATATATATATACCTAAATTAATGTAAAAAATACATTATATAGTTAATATAGTTATTGACTTAGATATGTGTTTTATTAGCTATTCACTCGCTTTCCGCAATCAGAGATACGTTTGTATCTGTATATCCATCTGTTTATTCATCTTTACATTTAATGTAGCACAATATACAATATCTATATTTTCTAGGGGTTACTGAAATGTTAAATAGTGATTGTTACTCAAACTATTTTGATTACAACGTGTAATAAATGAGAACATATTTTATTTGTATTGTTTAATTCTGTGCCAGTTTTGTCATAAAGCACCTTTACTCAACTTGCAAGGTATATAGCGTATATAATATGTACCTGTCTTCTCATTTCCATCAGAACAAGTACATTTTCCAAAACCATGCAAAAAACTGACACCCTGTGTCAGGAAAAAGGATCCATCCTTTAAGGCCTTAAACAGCTGTTAGAAGATGAAAAAGAAGCAGAAGTGGTCGGCAGGGAAGGTAGGGAAAGATTTAGAGAGTGTGAGCGAGCGTGAGTGAATGTGGGCCTAAGTGTTTTGGATGAAACCAAAGCAAAAAGCAGAATGTTCATCCAAAATAAGTGGGCCCACATATGTGGGGGCTCTGGCCTTGTTTATCAAAATTCCAAGTCGTGCAAATCCGAATGCAGAAGTCATATATATATTATATAATAAATATAATATATATATATATATTATTATATATATATATATACTGGTATATATATACATATAACTAAAACGTAAAATTCAAGATGTTTATTACAGATTAAAAGCAATTTGTAATATGTACAATAAGCTTCAAGCGCAAAAGGTTAATATACTGAATATTTTTGCTCGTTTCTACTATTAATGGGACTTCATATGCAACAAATACACTTGACAAATAAAACTAATGAATAATTCATGAATAGAGAAAGCGAATGTATTTTGGATGCCATTGTTACAATAGACGTATGCATTGAAAGGTACACTTGGTAGTTTTCCTTGTACTAAAACATCTGGATGATTAAATTAGACATTAATCCCTGCTTGTGATGACAGTTACATTACCATAAAGTACGGTTATGATGGTAAAATTATTACAGACATCGACAGTACTTAGAAATCTCCTTGGCGGTGTTGCAATCTATCAGTGACCCCCTAAGTTTGTTTATATAGATACATAGAGCAGTGGTAATGGTATCAAACATCAGCTGTAATGGTGAACAGCATGATGATAGCTTAGACACTGGCACATGCTGGCTTATGAATTGGAAATGGATGATAGTTCTTTTGAATATCTTTCATATTTCTTTTTGTTGGTTAAAGGCCCTTTCAGACAGGAAACATTTGTGAATTATTTGGAATGACCCTAACACAGCATGGGAGGAAGCCATAAATATTTTACATCAAGTAAACAACCAAATGAGGGGGAAAACAAGAAATAATAATAATTTGGATGATTTCTCTTGTGGCTTTTTAAAATATAAATCAGGAAATACTTTTACTAAGTATGTATATACATGCATCCTTAAGATGGAATTGGGTAGAATACAAACAAGGGCTACAAATTAATAAATGATATGTTTGGATTGAGTTATGAGAAGAGTTTGACCAAAGTTATTTACCACGGGAAAAGGAGCCTCAGATATGATCTCATAACTATGTTTGGATATATTAAAGATCAGCACAAGGCCTTTTCAAGGTTTTTTTAAAAAAAATTACAGACTGAGCAAATGTCAAGATGCCACCTAAGACTGAGATACCAACAGTTCCCTCTTAAACAGAGGACACCATTCTTTACATTGAAGACGGGAAAGATCTGGAATACAATACCTAGGAAAGAGGTGTGGATGTTTTAGCCATTGGCAAGGGGGAACATTCATTGGCATTGTTTTTAAATAATGAGTTGATCTGGTGAGAAATCTGAGTGAGTGATTAAGGATCTGTTCTGTTTTCGTTTTTTTCTTGTCTTAAGTTTGATCAACATATGGGGATGTCTTGGGAAGGTTGAATCTGATGAACATAAGTCTTTTTTCAACCTCATTAACTTTGTAACTATATTTTCTTGTGTTTCACTTATGGGTTGATTTAACTACAAGAGCAAGATTACTCATCATCTATTGCGGGACATAAACACATACAAGGTGTCAATTTTCCTTAGTTACACATGTAAGCGTCCATTATTTTGCAATTAGATTTGGAGGCCATAGGTGAGTAGGGTCTTCCCTAATGAAGAATGCCTTGCACAGACCTAAAAACTACCCTTACAATAGCAAGCAAAGACACATTTTTATACCAATGAAACAACAGGGCATTTTAGCACAAAATGCGATTTAGGGCTCAGGGAAACTTTCTTCTAATGTAGGAGTCTTCTAAATGCATTTGATTAAATCAAATAGATGCAATAAACAAATATAAACATACACCAAAGATTGTGCGGATAAAGAACAGTTTCCTTGACCCTTTTTATTCAACATTCCACAGCAGAATTTTTAGTAAAAAAAAATAAAAAGCCCTTCAACAGTTCCTCCCTGGAAACATTTTACCATTGTTATTACTAAAAAGCGGCAATCTCTGTGTGTGTATCCAATGTTTCAGGGACAGAGCAACAAGGCTAATTGGACCAGAGCCGTGTTTTAAAATAAAAAGCTCAGTGGTAAAAGATCATTCAGTTTGTCCGTGTCTGTGGAAACCAACTCTGAAATTGTATTTCCTGCTGCATTTTGTATGTTTGCTTCACAACGTACATAAAAATGCATTATAAAGCTTTAAAGAAAACATGCATCATAGACAAGTCTCCAGACACCAGCTGTGTTGTTATTTGCCGTAGTGAATGAACCCTTGATCTGTCTCTTGTATGATAAATATATATTGGCTATAATACAAAATGTCATGGTTAGCATGGCAGGTGATTTTCATAATGTGTCCCTTAGAAAATCTCCATTTCATCATTTGGGTTTCCAACTGAAAACAGTGCAGCCAATTAACACACATAAAATATCCACGGGGCATTTTCTCAGCTAAGTACTATGTATGTTCTATTGGGTATCATCATTCTACAAAAGGACTGCTTGAATAGTTCCTGTCTGGCACAGATATTTAGCTTTAGTTTTCAAATTCGAAACAAGCCTATGATGTTTCATCTGGGGAACATTCTGTTCTAGATGTGTACCTGACAACATTCAATGGCAGATGTTCAATATAATCCCTGTTTGTTTAGGGCACTCTAGGGAAAGAAAGTAAAATGTGAAAAGTCTTTTTAATTGTCCTTCCATACTCTCCTGTAGACCATGAAAATGTATAAATTCTTCATGTGTGGGATTCCATGTACCTAATGCACTACTGATGGACATACTACTAGCAAGCTGTTTTTGCATACTCATCTTTTGAGGATATACTTATTGTTTATGCTGCTGCACTTATAAAAATCACAGGCACAGATGAAACAAAATATCCAGGAGAATTTTGGACTTGAGGTTAAAGCAAGCTGTCTGTTCTAAGTTTGCATTAAAATGTTAAGAGGTAGCTGAGAATTCCTTCTGAAAAAAACCCACTTATCTGGTCTTAAAGCCTACGTGCCAGCATACAAAGGTATAAGTGGGAACACTAGTTCTGTAACAAAAATGTGAGGGTCTCAAGACTTCTCTACCCTGTGTTTTGAGTCTAAATAGCCAAGGTGGACCTATGCATGCATAGGGGTGAGGTTAGCCCCAGGCGCAACCTTAAGTGGGCAGGAACAGGAGGAGAACTGGAAGAGAAGTAGATGTAACCACAGGGCCAGCCTGACAATGGAGCCCAGTGGGGCAACCGCTCCAGACGGCACTCTTGAAGGGGCCCCAAGCCCTTTTTTTTTTTTTTACAGCCGAGAAGAGAGAGAGGGGCGCCGAGTTGTTTTTATCTTACCACGTATCAGTACCCGCTCGGCGCCCCTCTCTCTTCTCCTTTGCGAGCCGCTCTAGCTACCAGTTCTCGGTGCCGGCTTGTTAATGTTGAGCGCCGGCAAGATGAATGAATTCCGCGCCTCAGCATTACAAGCCGGCTACAACAAGACGAGCAGGGAGACTGAAAGGAAGCTGACGGGGGGCTTAGATAATGGGGGGGCAGCATTTTAAACTTCGCCCCAATTTTGTTTTGGGCCGGCCCTGCGTGACCAAATTCTTCTCCCATGCTTGGAGAAAGAGGAGACAGCCCTGGAGACTCTGGGTCCAGCCCACAGACTTCTCAGGTACAAATATAATTTTAAAGATGCATGTACAGTCTGTTAAAACAATGTAAGTAAGACTGTTCAAACTTTCTAGTTGGGTGTCATGACCCAGGTAAGCAGGTCTGGTAGGAGCCCAGTTGCAGGGGATACAAGGGGTTCTGTATGTACCCCACGATGCATGACGGCTAGAGGGATGATACAGACAGGCGCAATGAAACACAGCACAGGCAGAATACTATGTAAGCTACTGTATTAATGAAGGTGACAGGAACAACAAGTACAGGCAGTAAATCTCTAGGCAAGATGCCCACTGGCAGGGTGGACGGCAGGAAGCCCACTGGCAGGGCAGATGGCAGGAAGCCCACTGGCAGGGCAGACGGCATGAAGCCCACTGGCAGGGCAGACTGAAGAAAGTCTACTGGGAGGGCAGACTGAAGAAAGTCTACTGGCAGGGCAGACGGAAGGATCAGGTGCAGGCTCAGGTACAGGCACGGGTACAGGCACAAGACTCAGCTGGTAATCTGATCCTGAGCACTCCAGAGGGGGGAGGGTGGCCACTAGTGGTAGCAAATGGACATTACAGCAAAATAGCGAGTAATTATGCATGGTCCGGGCTAGCAGGGTAGAATCATGACATTGGGTTGGCAGTGCATTCAAATACACTGAGAGATCATGGTAAACAAAGTAAAATTTACAAGGAATGCTCTGGCTGTATGGATATCATACATATCTGTGTTGGATATCAGCACTGAAAAATATAAATCACAATAAATAAAACAATAAACAATTAAATAATAAATATAATAACACAAGCAATGGACTTCAGTTCTGGATTCAATTAAGGGTATATCTCAGATGTGATAGTTTTCCTTTCACATATTAAATGTTTCAAATACTAAAGTGCACATAACAATAGTAAATTGATGGATATAACTAACACACTTTTCTCTTGACTATCTCAAACGAATGCACTGATAAAACACTGATTTCATTTGCAATCATTTTACCAGTTTCATTTTAGTTTGCCTGATTGCTCTTATGGTGATTCTACTATTTTCCTTAGGCTTTGTTTTCTCCCGAGGGAAAGTTGTTCCTAATCAGTGCGCAGTAATAATTAGTTTTGTTGAATAAAATTATTCCAGCTTTATCTGTGATCCACTTGACACCCCAGACATATAAAAAAAGAATATTTTAGGGATGATAACCTTCAAAAAAAGAACCGATCTCAATCTGACCACAACTTTCTGTCTTTCTTGGGCAGAGTATGAATACGATGGAATTAGTTAATTTATGTAACCCTGTACACTTTCTAATTTTACATTGTTTGCTAAATTAACAATGGGAATGTATCATGTTTCTTGCCTTCTTTTGTCTCTCTTTAGAACAATCCAAATGATCAATTTTTAAATTTCCTTGTGGTTTACGGCGAGCTTGTTATTTTTATTCACTAACGTAGTACTTTGCAGGTGACTTTGTAAGAGAGTTACAGTTTCAAGTCACTGGCACAATGGCATTTGTGCCTAGGCCAAGGGAAGCAGGTCCAGGGGTTTGTTTAACAGGCTGTATAACAGGCAGCCAATCACCCAATTGGGCCAATTCTGGTCCCCCAAGTAGCTAGGCACAGCTCATCTGTAAAATACGGTGTGAGGGGGCAGCAGTGGAGCTGCTCTAGGTTAGGTCTAGGGGAACTCTAAAAGGTAAATATAGCATTGATTGGTGAAGAAATATCGCAGATTTAACTATGGTTTTTCAGGGTAAGCTCAGCTCTTCTTGCAAAAAAAACCCCCAACTCATTGGGCTTAGCCTTTCATATTGTAAAGAAAACAAGAACTAATTGAGATCTGCAAGAAAATTAAAGAAAAGGAAATGATTGAAGACATTAGTTTCACAGACCACTGGCTAGGCTGCACAGAAAGATATTTTATTGTTGAAACTTTGAACAAAAACAGCATACAGGATGTACTGAAATGTACCAGACCCCCCCCCATGAATTCGACGACAACAAAGCTTCTGATTTTCATCCAAAATACGTGGGCCCACATTCACTTACATTCACACACTCACTGTAATTTACTCTCATGCTCTCTACATGTTTCCCTCTGTCTACCACTTCCGCATCTTCTTCTTTGTTACTAGCTCATTTGCACATATCTATGGAATATATTTTTCCCTCTCATAGTCTGTAATATATAACGTTATAATAAAACCCTGGAGAAGCTCATAGAAAACAAATACTTGCTACCAGGTTACTGGGAGGATTCATCTTGCCAGTAAGGGGCTCCCCATAATTTCTGCAGGCATACAGTTGCTCTGCATGGAAGCACCTGCCGTGTCAGCTGCGTGTGGACCACCCCTTGCATGGCAGATGCCATGTGTTACTTACTAAGTGACTGATGTAGCTGTGTTCAATTCCCACATTATTACCAGCAAGTCCCTGTTCAGAAACAAAAGGTGAGGATTGCCCTTATCAAACAAGCTTACAATCTAGTTTCAGTTTCAGTGTTCGCCTGATTCTCTTAAGTATATGTAAATCATTCATCTGAAATATAAGCAAGCCAATTTAAACCTTATATTTTCCAGTTTGTGTGTGTAAAAGACTTTTGAACAATTTCCATCTCCTGAAGGATTTATATATATAACATTATAATTATATATATTTCTGGTTCTTACAAATATCAAAGGAAAAGCACCAAAATATGCTGTATTATGTACAGAATCTTTGCAATGACTTACTAGTTTGTAGATGATACATTTGCAAGATACATTTGCATGGTCTAGCATGAGTGTGTGCTAGTATTTGGTGTTAGCATGTGTGTGTTGATATGGGGTCTAGAGTTTCAAAGGTGAGCCTAGGGCTCGGCTGGGAAATGATAAGAGAGAAGCAGAGGATGGGAATGAGGGAGGGTCTGTGTGTGTGTATGTATGTATGTATGTATGTATAAGTGCATAGTGTTAGTGTGTGTGTTTTAGTGTATAGATTTGGAATGAGTGGGTATAGAGAGAGTAGACTGAACCCATCACTGAACCCAGCCAGGTCCATGGGAGGGCTTCTTATATGATACTGAATCAACAGTATTTAGAAAAGGATCATGTTGGAGCACTGTGGAAGCATGGCTCCCATAGGTTATTTCTTTTTTCATTTAAAATTTAAATTCACAATGGCTAAATTCATTGTCAAATTCATTGATCAATATTTAATTCCTTGTAATATCTGTTATTTTTGGCATTTACTAATAGTGAGGTACATACTTGCAACACAAAAAAATAACTGTATAGAATTTGTTGTATGGGAAATTCAGTAGTCAATCCATCTATTCTACAGTATGTGTGTGAATGACAATGTCAAAACAGTAGATTTCTCACACAGACATCCCTACCTAGTCCAAAGTGTGGGGGGGATAAATCGATATGTTACAAAAATGACATTACATGTCAAATCCTGACACAACCTTAACATATCATCTATCATATGAAAAGATAACATTGTTTTTGAAACATTATTCAGTGAGGTATCTCACAATGACAACTTAATTATCATTCTGATTTACAGTTTTGCATTGCATTAGAAAAAGATGGATTCAAGCCAAACTCCAGTCATAAAGGGCCATCAATTTACAGAGATACAACTTTGAAAATAGTATGGTATATAATATATATTTTTTTTATTTTGGCACTACAAACAGTGGAGAAATAAATTGTCACTGGACAAAATTAAACACCAGGCTCTTATTTGAGGCTGTTTACCTGTAGATTTTGGGTTATTAAGATGTTTGTCTCAAGTTCCAATTTTTGAAGGGCTACTGTCTGACTATGCAGTTCTTGATTTTTCTACTTTTCATACAACTTCTGATGGGAATAATGACGTCTGTGGAATTAAAACAGAATCTTTGAAAATCTTCTTATTAATGTCATGACCAATATACAGCAACTTTACTTCCTTCTTAAAAAGCAGTCTAAAAGTCATGCAAAGTGAAGTATACATACAAAATGGAAAGTTGACTATTTTCTTCTATTCTTTAAAATACAGGGACACGTTTTTGCCCGCTTTTGTCTACATTTTTTTAGTCTGTAAAAATCTGACACTTTACATTTGCAGGGTCTTTACCAAGAACCAATTTATGTTTAAATATCTTGGTTGTCATGCTTACCCCTGGTGTACTATTTTAGTGAGCTTTTTTCCCCCTGTAATAGATTGGGACCTGTGAAACGTTCAAGAGTCCAAAAGCATTGTTAACAAGTAACATACTTGATATTGTTCTTCACTTTGGAAGTCCAAGAAAGAAAACTTCCCCGAGTACATTTCTCATGTTATTTTTTCCTTCTTATTTAATTGTCTGTTACTTTATAGGTAGCCAGCTGGGACCTACCATCTGTTATACTACAACTCATTATGATTGGCTGAAGATACTAGTACTTGTAATCTGAAGAAGAAATTGAAGATTATAGGATGCCAAAATCTGTTTCTTGGGGCCAAATACTCCATACGGTAGACTTTAGAACTTGAACTAATCTATCTGTTAACCCACAAAAAGTAATCGCTAACTTCAACAGACTCTGTCACATTTCAAAGCCCAAAGCAAGGACAGTTTTTAACCCCTTTGTGACAAAGGCTGATTTTCCTTTTTGTACCCTTCGTGACAATGGCTGTTTTATCGTTTCTGCGGTGTTTGTGTTTAGCTGTAATTTTCTCTTAACCCATTTACTAAACCCACACAAGTTATATATTGTTTTTTTCAGGACAAGAAGGGCTTTCTTCAGACACCAAAATTTTTTTCATATGATGTAATTTCCTATAATAAAAATATTAAAATATGACGAAAAATTGAAAAAAAAACACATTTTCTCACTTTTATTTGAAAAATCTTTTATTCATCATAAAAAACTACTGAAAAAACCTGCTAAATAGATTCTACTATTTGTCCCGAGTTTAGAAATACCCAATGTTTTTATGTTTTTTTGCTTTCTTCTACACGTTATTTGGCAATAAGTACAAGTAGCGTTTTGCTAATTCAAAACCATTTTTCTCTGAATCTGGTAATTCTGTCTCTATGTGGTATTTGGGGCATCTTTGAAGCCAGCAAATTAAATTTACCCCACCAAACCATATATTTTTGAAAACTAGACACCCCAGGGTATTTTAGATGCTGATAGTTTAACCCTTTCCATGCACTAATCCTACCACCCACCCTTGTCAAAGTTTGTGATAGTAATTGTTTTTGGTGTTTTTTTCACATACTTTGTACTTCAGGTGTGAAATTACAGCTCCTGGTATATGTTGCTGTCACACAACACCCCGATATGTGTCCAGCAACATCTCCTGAGTACATCGATACCCCACATGCATGGGTTTGTCAGATTGTTTGGGGGCAAAAGGGCCACATTTGGAACATGCCTCCTCAGCCGTATACCGCTGCATGGTAACAATTGCAGCAAAAATAGTGGGGAAGGAAAGGGTTAATGGTTCTAATAAAAATAAAAAAAAACCTAAAAAAATGTAAAAAAGTAAAAAAAAAGTAAAAAAAAAAACCCCAAAAAACAATTGCCACTATGCAAGATCACTGTTTATGCAGTGATCAATGGCAATGAAGGGGTTAATATTAAATGGGTGGCTCTTATAAGAGCCTTTGGATCAATATATATATATATTTTATTGAGTATACACACTGATCTGTCTCTCTCCCTCACTAGAAGCAAGTGAAGGAGGGAGGCAGATCCAATACTGATCAAAGGCAATGTTTAGAAAACATTGCCTTTGATTTAGCAAATAATGATCACTCTTATGAGTGATCTGACCACTAGGGGTGCTATTCACTGGATGTCCATGACATCCAGCAACACCCTCCCCGATGATGTCAGCAGGCTCCGCCCCCCGGCTTGATGGGCGCCGCCACCGCGTGTGTTTCGAAGACACCGGCACCGGGAAGGTAAGTTAAGCATTTAGGAAGCGATCGCGAGTCGCTTCCTTTGCTAAACAGGTGTTGCAAAGATGCCTCGATACTGAGGCATCTTAGCAACACCAGCTAAGCAAAGGAAGCGACTCGCGATCGCTTCCTAAACCCGTTTTTCGGCGGCGGGCGCCGCCATGTTTGAAAGACGTGCAGTCTTTCAAACATTTTTTTTTTTTGCTCCTAGGAGCGATCGGGGGGGGGGAATGTTTTTTTTGGTGTTGCTCAATGCCTCGATGTCGAGGCATTAGAGCAACACCGTTTGAGTGAAAAAATCGATCACGGATCGATTTTTTCACCCGTTTAATGACGTGCCGGTCCTGGCACGTCAATTGTCATAATCGTCACGATTTTGAGTGACGTGCCCGGACCGGCAATTGTCATCAAGGGGTTAATCAAACTTAGTAGGTATAGCAATACATGCCAAAAAACACAAATACATGCATAATACCATGCCAGTGATGAATCTCTGCCAATTGCCGGACAGCATCCAAGCGGACCATTCTATCTGATGACTGTGTGTCCTTCAAAAGACGCCACAGGGGCAACTCATGATCTTCTACATTAGGATTCCTGTATTGCTCTATGCAGGAAAGAAAACAGAAAACAAGTGGTTTTCACACTTTAAATTTGAAAATGTGTAATAAATCATTTACAGTTTTAGTATAATACAAAAAAATGCACACAAACGTAACGTTGTACTAATAATGACACTTTTCCTTGTCAATTACGTAAGCGATTTATTTAAATTGATTGTTTATGAAATCAACCTTGCGGTCATGGATATAATTTTGGATTTGTGAAACACCATATGGAGCTTCTGCATTGAATACCAGTGCATTCAAAGACTCATACTGATGATTTTTTTTAGTTCCTTAATCGGCAGTTCCCAATCTAGTCCTAAAGGCACACAAATTACCTCCATCTTGTGTTTTTCTAAAAAGATTAGCTGATGCTTCCAAAGCTTTTCTTGCTGCTCTATGAAGCTCTTTTCTCACTTTATTAGTAATACCTAGAAAAAAAACAGGGATGAAAACACATATTGTATTTTTGACAAGACTGGAGGGCACAGGTAGTACTAGCATAATCATTCAGAGAAAAGACAGGGTTTCCGTGACAATCAAAAATGTAAGTTGTTAATAGAGTTGTGCAGAAATTCTAACTTACAGTGTTTGTGTCAGTACCATTACATCATTTTAGGTTCCAGTACCCAAATACACATCTGCTATAGTGCTACTTGTACTATACGTATTATTCACTACAAAACTCTTTATAGAAGACACTATACTATTTTAAAATATTAGGGACGGCCTGTCATTAGTTGTCCACTTATGTGTTCAGTTTAACATTTATAAATTTAAAAAAAATCAGTCACCAACATTTATCAAGATAGCTATCCCATGTTTTTTTAGCATTTTTCCTGTTTTGTTGTATTACAACCTGGAATTAAAATGGATGAAATTAGGAAATTATTATTATTATTATTTTAAATCTACAAAATAAAGTGGTGCGTGCATATTACCCTCAGAATTGACATAATTAGTTAAATACATCCCACCTGTGTGCAGTCTAAGTGTCACATGATCTCAGTATATACACACCTGTTCTGAAAGGCCCTAGGGTTTGCAGTTTACATTTGGGCTCTAATGGTAATTCAGCCCAGTGCATGATCATAAACTTGGCATCTGTCTTGCGTGTCCCCTGCCCTGACATCAGATTTGTGACATTTATCTACAAATCACCAATTCCTTAAGAAGCTGAAATAGTCCAAATTAGGATCTAAATCAGACTTTTGACTTGCGTCTAATTGTAAACACACAAGACCAGGGCCCTCTTTGCCTTCTGTACCAGTATGTTTTAACATGTGGTAATGTTATTCGAACTGTCTGTTTAATATTGTCTCTGTCGCCTGCTGTATTATTATTATTATTATTATCTTTTATTTATATAGCGCCAACAATTAACAGCACTATGGAATCTGCTGGCGTACCTTGTTTCTGTTTTATCCTGGCCTGTGTAATATAGCTTACTAATAAAATTCAATGAACTTCATTTTAGAGCTTATTAATTGACTATACTACAAACCGCATTTCATTAAACAGATACATTGAAAAAGGAGATGACAAGACACAATTTGGGAAATCAGTTCATCAGTGACAAACAGTAAGTATTAGGAAATAATATATATATAGCAACATGAATATTCTTATTAATTAAATGGGTACTCCAACAATTTTTAATTGTCAGATTAAAAGATATAGTTCAAAAGTATTGTGCTGTTTTCTTTTTTTGGTCTAATCTACTAAACGCCATTTTGGTGTAGGCTACCTGTAGCTCTTTTAAGGAAGTAGCTTGGCAAAGCATGGGGCTACCCATGCAGGACTAGCACCATACAGCCGTATATAAGCTAGGAGTAGGATGGGTAGGGAGCAGGGTGCGAGCAGAGAAAAGTGAACCAGAGACCCGCGGAAACAGTGTTCCTTCTTATACTACCAGTGGTAATCACTCGGGTGTAATGTTTATTGCAACACAATGAGATACTACGTTCTTTGCATGCCTGTAGATGTGTAGATTGCATATATGGTAAAGCAACTTATGTTTGTGGCATTATTATGTAGACAGTGGACATTAATCTCATGATTGATTTATATATTTGGGTATGGAAAAGAGTATCCTAGGAAATACATTTAATAAATGTTTGTATCCCATGTGTGCATTGCTTTAAATAGTTAACCTCGATGTATTTCTACCAGCTGCCTTTAAATGACAGACAAAAGAGAAACAGAAGAAAAATAAATGTAATTGAAGACAGTCTGGAAAATAATAAGGCACAGAGATACAACAGTTTCAGGAGGTTAAGTTCTAACCCATCTAAACACCGAGTACAATGACAAGTGTGTGCTGTGCCTTCTCTTACCTTGCAAATCGTTCCGCTCAACTGATCCGGTATGTACGTAAATGTATGATTTTAGCTTCTCCCGTTGCACTGCTTGAGTGTCAAGGGTTATGGACTTCCTCAGAGACAGGATTTCATAAGTAACAAACACACATCCTCTGGTGTTAACATAGAATAAGATGCATTTTTAAGTATGCAGTAATAGAAATAAACTTGAAAAGGTAATTTTATACATACACGTCATTCGCCTAAATAAACAAATAATACAATAAAGAAGTACACATCAAATATACTATATAATATACATACATTTAAGCAATGTTAATGAAAATGCAAAATGGTATCCCTAAAATGACAAAAAAATCAGAATACAAAGAAAAAAACAATGAACATATATGATCATTATAAATTACAAAAAACATCCATTCCATTTTCTCTGAGAGAAGAGCTGACCTGGCCAGTTATGGGTTAATAAATTTGCACCTGATTTGATTAAAAATCATACATGCAAAACTCACACTTTACAGTTAAAAGAAGATGTGGCAGCAGATGGATTGGCCTACTGGTGGTAGAAATAAAATATTAATAAACGGTACATACTTCTGGCCTGATGAGAATTAGGGGCAGTTGCTAACAATGTTCACTTAATAAAGTACCCCTCTCCTGCTGCACAAAAAATCCAGAACAATTATTATAATACAATAATATTACATTATAATATACCGTATATGTAATGAATAGCATACCGAATACATAATCACATTAACTGATGGCAATAGGAATGAGCAATATCCTGCTCAAACCTTCAAAGTCCCACATTCTAAAGGGCACCTTGGCAGAAAGCTATAATGATTATTATATTATTATTAAATTGACTTATGAAATGGATCTTACCCTAGAAAGAGTGAACCTGTAAACTTTGCAATTTTTCCTAAAGACAGAAAAAAACATGTATAACAAGATACAATTATAAATGACCAAAACAGATGGTTATTAATTCTGCATTTTGACAGCAGCCGTGAAGACAAAGACTATATTAGCATTGAAAAATGCAATATTCACAGACTGCTCCACAGGAAATATTAAGTGACTGTGTCTTGCCCCTGCGGTTCTCACTTACATGTAGTTATATCATGGAGTAAACAAACACAAAATACCAATTTGTACAGCATGAAGCCACTTATATGATGATGATGACCAACTTGCGCATGCTATGTCTAATGATTACAAACGCAATTGGTGGCAAATGTTATTACTCCCAGTTTCAAATGACCCACTTGTCACCTTTGGACTAAGCTCAAGTGAGTAAATGTGAGAGGAAAAGCTTGGTCCTCTGGCCTAGTATTGGGGGCACCATGGAACTTTACCACATATCTATGTATATATATGTGGGGGCATGGGTTTTTTTGAGGGGGTTTTTCCGAGCCTCGCCCTTTTTTGTTGTTATTTCTTCACTAAAATATGCACTCGCTTATGGCTAGCGATGTGTAGAGAGAAATATTTTTATAACACCAGCTATGGGGGTGGGGCCAGAAATGGCACTTGAACAGGTTTCACTTTTTTGTGCACGTGTGCAATGTATTTCAGATTTTTGTCATGTTGAAAATGCCACAGCCCCGAAGATTTAAGCCTTTTGCCACCATCCCCCTTGAAGACGTCAGTGGGAAGATCCAACTCTCCCAAGCTCTGTGGGCTCCTTAAGATCTGATGAATCTGTAGGGCCTATTTACACAGAGCCGCCAACATCCCTGACAACAGAGTTTATGTCCTTGCTGTCAGCAGCCCTGGCCAGGGCCTTGAATAGGCCAGGACTGTTGGCTGGTCTTCATATACACACTCCCTGGGTTTCCTGGTAATGGGACAGCCATACATTGGTAAGAAAGTAAATTTACCGTTGAGAAGGTTTGTGCATTAAACAATGGGATGTTCCACAAGCATTTCAACTTGAAATAAAATTAAATGTCCAAGTGTATGTCGATGACAAAACCAGATCAACCTACCCCCTTAAAAATCTGAAAAATTCAATTTGCAATGTATCTGCTATAGCACTTACTGATATCCTTCCAGTTTCGCTCCCTTCTAGAGCCGTTGCCAGACGTACCAATCTTTCGACAGAAGAGACAACTGGCTACAGATGACATGCTGAGTCTACAGAGAAAGGTAAGCAAACTACAGTAAGATGCTACATATCTAATATACATGTTTGTTAAACATTTTCTACTTATGATATTCTAAGATGTATTAAGACACGTCATTTTCGATTTTAGACATGCCATTATATATATGTAAACATATATATATATATATATACATTTTTGTGAAAAAAAGTACACCCTTTTGAATTATACAGTTTTACATATCAGGACATAACAATGATCTGTTCCTTGGCAGTCTAATTAGTCTAATTAGGTAAATACAACATCAGGCAAATAATTCATGACATATTTAATGGTCATGATTTATTCAAAAAAAATAAAGCCAAAATAGAGATGCCATGTGTGAAAAGGTAAGTATACCCTTACTGTTTCCTGTCATTAATATCCTTAACATTCCATAGGAATTAAGATGCTAAGTAGCAGACAATCACATGCTAATCAAATGCCCCTGATTAATTGATCATAAGCAAATGTGACCACCTCTATAAAGGCTGAAGTTTTAGTACAAATACATAGTTTTATTTTATGTGTAAATACATAGGCATTAATATGTAGTTGGTCCCCCTTTTCTATTCCAGCATGCCCCATGCCCCAGTGCACAAAGCAAGGTGTATAAAGACATGGTTGGAGTAGATTGGTGTGGAAGAACTTGACTGGCCCGCACAGAGCCCTGACCTCAACCCCATCGAACACCTTTGGGATGAACTGGAACGGAGGTTGCAAGCCAAGCCTTCCCACCCAACATCAGTGCCTGACCTTACAAATGATCTACTTGATGAATTAATAAAATTCTCACATAAACATAAAATCTCGTGGAAAGCATTCCCAGCTCTTGGGCTCTTGGTGTCCCAATACTTTTGTCCATATCGTGTATGTGTGTATATCAGTTTATTTGGGTACACTTTGCTAGTACCTGGTTGGACCCCATGTTGCCTTCAGAACTGCCTTCATTTTATGTGGCATACTTTCTACAAGGTGCTGGAAACATTCCTCAGAGATTTTGGTCCATATGGACATGATGGAATCACGCAGCTGTCCCTTTCCACCACATCCCAAAGGTGCTCTATTGGATTGAGATCTGGTGACTGTGGAGGCCATTGGAGTACAGTGAATTCATTGTCATGTTCAAGAAACCAGTTTGAGATGATGTGAGCTTTGTTACATGGTGTATTATCCTGCTGGAAGTGCTGAAGATGGGTACACTGTGTCCATAAAGGGTTAGACATGGTAGGCTGCTGTGTTTAAACAATGCTCAATTGGGACTAAGGGGCCCAAAGTGTGCCAAAAAAATGCCCCCCAAACACCGAACCATTACACTGTTTTGGGTCATATCCAGACCCTTTGTCAAGATAATCATTTTATTTCACAACCGGTTTATATAATACACCCATCTAGCCAAATAACTACACATTCCACCAATCCCACAGCCACACATAATAGGAAAACAATACATTACGAATCTGTTGTAATAAAGAGGGTTTTTTTAAAATACCTGAGAGTGCACTCATGGATTTCCATTTATTCGGCGGTAGTAGCACCTGGGCAGTTTCTAAATGTGTTTGGACTAAGTGGCGTACATACGGACTCTCACACAACAGTACAGTACATATATACACTGCTCAAAATAATAAAGGGAACACTTAAACAACACTGAGCCTCATTGTGACATTACATCAAAGTTGGATCTGTAGAGTGGTTTTTCATTTTGATTTTGAGTGTGACTCCATATCCAGACCTCCATGGGTTGATACATTTGATTTCCTTTGAGAATTTTTGTGTGATTTTGTTGTCCGCACATTCAACTATGTAAAGATGGAAGTATGTCATACAATTAGTTCATTCATTCAGATCTAGGATGTGTAATCTTAGTGTTCCCTTTATTATTTTGAAGCAGCTATATATATATATATATATATATATATAAACACATACATAAATACATACACATACTTCTGCCTCTCTACTCAGTGGCTTATTAAAATGTATGTCCTATAAGACATCCGGTTGGGATCCCCCAAGCTCCCTCTACACACAAACATATGGTACTACAGTTCTGGTCATCACCACTGATGGGGACCCTGGTCCTGGGATGATTTATTAGATCTATGGGTCTCCACAGATAACACAGAATACGTTGTGGGTTTTTTTGAAGATGAAAATTTGGGGGACCTTTTTCCCATAGCAGACTTTCTTTTTGGAATAAAAAATAATTTAGAGCCCTCAAGTTAGAGGGAAACAACACTCTTTCCAGGGTAATGTGTGGAGATGTATGGAAGCCCTTGAGCTTCACCTGCTTTGACCTTTTAAACCAATTTCCTTAATTAGATGTGGGTATGGTTCATTAACACTGCCTGACCTGATGTGACTATGATTTGACTGCCAGCGACCCTGAGCAAAGCTGAGAATACTACATGAATTGTTCTTTTGTTCCTTGTAGCAGAGCTGAGTCTAAGAGGGATAGATTGGAAAGAGGTCGAGTAACCACCTGTACAAGTAATTTCATGATACAATGAAAATGAAATTATAACGTATTTGAAAAGCTGTCTCAAGAAGTTGAATTCTAATTCTGTAATATAATTTATTTGTGTAATTCTTCCTACAAATCTAAATGACATTTTTACTAACACACACACAAAGACAGAGAATACTTTAGATGTTCTAAACCAATAAAAAAAGTTTTATCATGGCAGGTACTTGAAGAGCACTTTGATCTTAGAGTGAAAGAATTAACCTGCACGTGTAATTTCTAACAGGTTAGCTTAATAACCCGAGCAGCAGGGCTTAAAAGCCTTCCTCATAAGCTGATCAGTAGAAAGGTAAGGGGTCTGAGGCGGCTGTCAGTGTGATTAATGGTTCTTTGCAAGAGAACTGCTGTAATCACAAAAGACTAAAGGTCTCTGAACTGCATGTTTTCAATCATCACTTTTAAGACAGGAAGCTATTTTACTGACTATGTATCAGGGCACTTGGTTTAGTGACGAACAGGTGCTTTGATGTGTATTTTTGCTCTATTCTGCTGCTCTACAAGGACAATGTTACTTTTATTTTTTAAATTGGAAGCCTCTTCTGTCCATATCTGGCAAAAGTTAATTATATCAATACCTATACACAGGAATCTTAATGGCAACAATATTTCAACCAAATGCCAAAATTAGTTTTAAATATAACCTCGTTATGAACGAACAGATCCACATTACAATTGCATGATCTCCAGGTGAATATGTGCGATGGAAAGCATAATGTATACATCATATTGTTTATTAAAATAGAAAAAGAAGAAATCTGGGAAAACCTCTCATGCCCTCCAGGGTAAAAACCAAAGGGCTGTCAGTAGGACAGCAGGATATGCAATTTACCTAAGCATTATATCTAGGAAGACTAGTTACTTGACTTTACACACCTTATTGTAATAGCTCTCCAAGGTTGGCTTCCCTGGAACCAAGAGGCCAGTGCTTGGGACCTTGGCTTGGATAGTATCAGAGTGGGAACTACAGCAAGCACATTTTTGAAATGTCAGGGGTTCCATGTTTTGGCCAACCTGGTAGCCAGACAAATCTTCTGTAGCAGGTGTTTCTTTGTCTGTGGAAAGTCACTTAACTGGCTTAATTAATAATGGAACCCAGAGGTTCCCAGCATTCCAAAACTTGGGACATTTGATAAACATGAGATCACGTGGTGAATGCATGCATGTTATTAAGCGATTGCTGGCCCTTAAGATGCCAAAGTTGCTTTTCTCCCCTCTTTTCAGCCTTGGTCCAGGAGACCCCTCTCTCATTCCATCCGCAATCTCATATAGTACCCTTTTCCCCTCATTTCTTCTTGGGTAATCAAGGATCAAGGGCAGCATTTTGTTTTTGGGTTAACAAATGAGACTATGAAGTAAGAAATGATGGAAGGGATAGTTTAAATTTGAATACTGTAATATTAAAAAGTACTCTTAGCGCATTGTTTAGACTTGTAATTATACTAACCACAAAAAAATATTTAAACCGGCCTCTCTAGCTCGTGGTAGAAGTTGCACCTTTATGTACTAAGCTGAACACTGTTCCAAACATTTTCTTTGTGGCACACTGGAAATGAGATCTACTTTTCGCGATTTTCATACTTCAAGATTGCAGAACAGGTCTAAAGAAGTGCATCGACGTAATATGGCACGCCTCACTCTATATATAATATAATTTGCTCTCTTAACAATAATATTAAGCTTAAGTAAAACTGTGGAACTGGCCACCAGTAATTTGTTTCCATGCTTCTGTAAATTGACGTCAAAAATACCCCTATTGTGAGCCCTTATTAAAGGACATCACTTGGTAGCTGATTTTCATGCAAATTTTCACTTTTTTCAGCAAATTTTGGTAAGTCTTTCAAATGGAATTTCCAAAGACCAAAAGCGATAAACCGCCTTAACAAGTTTAGATACCTTAAATAGTTTCACATTGCATGAAAACAGCAAATCAATGCATTAGAAAAATGGTCAACTATATAATACTATTCTATAGAAATTACTTTGCATTACAAAAAAAAATAACAATAACAATCTATGCTTGCAAGTTTAATGTTCCCACTAAATTCTTTATTAGGTGCTGCTGCCAGGTTTTCTTTCACAGGCCACATAATAGTCTTGTACCTAATTCATTTAAGATTGAATTGTTTTTGATCAGGACACAATTTTCTCCAGGGTGATTTATTATCCTAGGAGTTCTGCACATTATTCTTTTGCAATGCGAAATAAAAACAAATTACCGTAGAAAGTGGCAGAGCTGATTAAAATGATTGTGACAAAGGATTACTGCAGGAAGAGCGTTTACCTGATGTTTCTCCAGGTTTAGTAAACAAAGAATTTGTTTACAGAATTTCAGCTTCAGACCGCTGCAGACCGTAAACACCCCACAAGAGCTGCAGTTTTTTAAAAGTTGTCTAGCCATCACAATTTGGCTCTTGACAAAGTTGATTAGATCCCTACACTTGCCCATTTTCCCTGCTTCTAACACATCAACTTTGAGGACAAAATGTTCACTTGTTGCCTGTTATATCCCACTCACAGGTGCCATGATAACACAATTATTAGTGTTGTTCACTTATTTATTAGGTAGACCTTGCTAGTACCTCGTTGGACCCTCTTTTGCCTGCAGAACTGCCTTCGTTCTTCTTGGCATACTTTCCACAAGGTGCTGGAAACATTCCTCAGAGATTTTTGTTTAGAAGTCTGGCAGGAGAAGACATTGCATGGATTGCTGCACGGACATTAGATGCCTTAGAATTTGTCGTTGGGGATTGGGCAATGCTAAATAAGAAGTGGGTAACCCTAGGACACAAAGCTATATTCAATTCAATTTAAAAAAAATTTATTTGTCCTCTTCAACTTCTATATGGTTTCAAATAGTATAGTTCAATGTTCTGCCACAATTCAACTCCATTAAGTCTACTCCATAATAATATACTCAATGTGGACTAGAGCCCATGCGTGGGACTGTTTTCTTAATCCCGCTCCCGCCAGCTCTGACTGACCCTGCCATCTAAATGTCTCAGCTGGAATTGTGATTCAACAGACCAGGCAATGTTCTTCCGGTCTTCCATTGTCCAATTTTGGTGAGCCTGTGCGAATTGTAGCCTCCATTTACTCTTCTTAGTTGTCAGAGTGGCATCCAGTGTGGCCTTCTGCTGCTGTAGCCCATCTGCTTCAATGTTTGATGTGTTGTGCGTTCCGCTATATGGTATTCTGCATACCTTGGTTGTAACGAGTGGTTATTTGAGTTACTGTTGCCTTTCTGCCATCCTGAACCAGTCTGTCCATTCTCCTCTGATCTCTGACATCAACAAGGTATTTTTGCCCACACAACTGCCGTTCACTGGATATTTTCTCTTTTTCGGACCATTCTCTGTAAACCGTAGAGATTGTTGCGTATTAAAATCCCAGTAGATCAGCAGTTTCTGGCCCATCTGGCACCAACAAACTTGCCGTGTTCAAAGTCACTTAAATCCCCTTTCTTCCCCATTCTGATGCTCGGTTTGAACTACGTCTACATGTCTAAATGCATTGAGTTCCTGCCATGTGATTGGCTGATTAGCTATTTGTTTTAACAAGCAATTGGACAGGTGTACCTAATAAAGTGACCAGGGGTGTGAGTATGCGTGTATAATATGTATACAGAGAGAGACATACAAGAGTCTAGGCTCTCTAACTATGGCAATGCTTACAATGCTATTTGGAAAATATATAAATATCTAGAATTTCCTCCCCTTGATGTACAAAACTGAAGTACAGTAGTATTTTGTTTGTAATGTTGTGAATAAATTGCACCAATTTGTGCTTTGAACCAGAGATGTGAATAAAGTTTTCTGTCGTAGGGCATGTATTTCAGAAACGACTGTTCCTGATTACTTGGTGTACTCTGTAAAACGACTAGCACATCCATTAGAGAAATTCTGGAGTGCAGATAATTTGATCATTTTTACCACTTTCCATTACCAATTTTATATTACACTCTTAGGGACTACTTGAGCAGCAGAGACGATGCACTCTCTTCCACAAAACAATGTATTTTTATTTTAAAACAATGTGGATTTTTTTTGGTATTCCAAAGAACTCTAGCATGTGCAGCGTGGTAAAAATTCTAACACACCAGAGAATATGCTAGCTGACACCAAAAGAGAAACGAGGATACAGAATTTTATAGGTGTCCAAATTGTATTTATTAGCCCTTGGACTAATAAAATTCAGCAGTACATTGCGATCAAAGTGCAGGGTAGAAGGCTAAACACAAAATCATTAAGTAAAATAATTAAGTAAAAATAATGCAATTTCTATAAAAGTACCAGGTCTCAACCAGGCACTAGGAACTTTTTTGTTAAATTATATGATGCCTGTATGGATACATATTATTATACAACGTCACCTAAGGGCAGCATTATAAAATTTCTCTCCAAGTACTGTGGGATACCCAAACCCCTCAGATAATCATGGAAGCAGGACCCTAGAAAAATGGTTCAATTGAATCTGTTGTCTGCCGCTTGAGATGGTCAGTTCCCTTCTCCACTCTGTGACACTGTAAGCCCCAGGGAGATGATTTGTTTGGCATTTGGGCACAACACTATTTAATTAATGTACATGGATCTCTAGGATGGAACAGTTGCAGAGTAGGGCAGGCCAATGCTCCATTCTTCCCTCCACTGGAATCCATGCCAGCTGTTCTAAGATACTAGATACCTGCAGGATCCAGTCCAAGATTCCTACAAAGCCTCACCAGGTACAGGTACTGGCATAAAAACCCACTGGAGCCTAACGATCAAGGAGACTGTGCAGGGGAGAGGTTGAGAAGTCCCTCTGTGCTCTCAGGGCAAAGAGAGGCCCTAAAGACAACCACTGAGCCAAGTGTGGGCCTGCCTGGACTTGTGTGCACTGTCTGGGGGAGGTTTCCAGAAGCTGGCTCAGCAGGATCTGACAGGGCGATATGGTTAGAGGGTGTTTAGGCTGGTCAGTCTGGACTAGGAAAGTATAGCTAGAGATGGCACCATTTGGGAGCTAGGATTTTGTTTTGTGTTGTTTGATTTGTGCACTTGCAAATAAATAACACAGTTTGCTGTAAATCAGTGTTCCAGAGCCCAAGAGGACCATGCTCAGGATCCCTAAAACAACAGGATTTGTCACAGCTCATAGCTCGATAGTCACTGAAAAGTGCAGAGACCCAAAACAAACAGGAAAGGTTGTCTATTCCGTTAGCACTTACTTAAGTATGTGATGGAGAGTAAATTAAAACAACTCTGTCAGAAATTTAAACCAACAAATGCATGGGAAAAGAGAAAATCGACAAAGGACGAGTTTGATGTGCCTACTCCATGCTAGCCGAGCCTCACGCAAGACATCAGCTGTCATGCCATGGCATGAGTAACTGGGGCTTGGCACTGAATGGGTTAAGGGATTTGAGGCTAAGTCCAGTAACATTTGTTCACACCTTTCCTTCTGGAGCCAGAACCCAAAATAAGACTTGATTACCCCATGCTGGGTATTGTCACCTGGGACAGGAAGATATTCCTGTGGAAGAGTGGAAGGCCAGACATCCTGGCTACATCTCCCAGGGGTGTGGAGACAGGGTATCAATGGACACATGGTACAATTAATAAATGTATAATGTCCAAAATATGATCAGTACATAACTTTTGGGCCCCATCATACATGGCATCATTATGCCTGCGATGTGCTGGTTTCAGGGAGACCAAACACGCCATGCAGGCATGTCCATAGCGAGTGTTATGCGAATGTGTCCTTGTGCCAACTGATACAGGTGTGGAGTTTGGTATGAAAATGATCACTAGGACCAGAGAATTATGATGATCCTGGTGTCATAATTATGCCAAGCTCGGCCGGCGTCATATTACATATTTTCTGAT
This sequence comes from Spea multiplicata, assembly GCA_009364415.1. Classification (NCBI taxonomy): domain Eukaryota; kingdom Metazoa; phylum Chordata; class Amphibia; order Anura; family Pelobatidae; genus Spea; species Spea multiplicata. The sequence goes on along the minus strand of VKOC01019834.1, from coordinate 22,476 downwards.
CCCAGACCAAAGTTGAACAGATATAACCCCGCCTTCAGAAGGTCATCGTTCTGAACCCCCTACTCCCATCTCCTTGCTCAGGTAACAGGAAAAGGGTGGTCTTGGGAGGGGGGATAAAAAGGTGGGCAATTGGTAATGGGGGAGAGCCTGTTTTTACCATCACAGAGACAACATCAAGGTTCCAAGGAAGTGTGGTATGATACTCTGTTTTATCCCTTTTATTTTATACTGTTTTGTACTATCTAAGTCTATGTCTCTTTTTATATGCATTTTTATGTAACAGCACTGTGACCCATTTTTACTCAGATTAAACATTTTTAATCAGTTCTGTCTTTGTTCTCTAATCGAATTCAGCCCAAGAGATAGCCTTTTGTATACATATAGATACGTCACGTTACTAAGCGGTTAACTATATAGATATCAGTTTGGGGATTGTGTAGTTATCGCAGTCTGATTGTTTTTGGGTAACCTAAGACGCCCGGTTTTAAAGTTCTTGGTGGTGGCAGCGTGTTTTACACTGGGAGTTTTGGGGTGACTGGTTGGGGTTGGTGGTGGTTGCTTGGTGCCCTGCGGGGAAAGTGACCAAACGCGCCGGAGGTCTGGTTGGCGTTTGACCCTTGTTACGCCCGTACTCCCACGTCGCGGCTCGGCCGATAGCCCTGTCCGTGACAAACTGGTGGCAGCGGTGGGATAGATAGATATATTGATAGATATATCTTTTAGAGGTTTTTAGTGCTGACTGGATTTGCCTGAAGCACTAGAAGAAATTGCATACCTTTTTGTGTAATTTCCAAAGACAGAGCTCAGTGCTGATTTAAAAAGACATACAAAGTACAAAACAGTTTCCTCTCCCTACTCTTGTTTTTCTTTCTCTATACCATTTCCGAATATGGAGGCCTATCGCAAACAACCCAAAGAGGCCCTGGAATTGATGTGCCAAGCAAGGAATTTACAAACTTATGGCAAAAGCAAGGAACAACTTATTGCTGACCTTATGGAGACTGACAGGCAAACTGTACAGCCAGAGACGGACATCGAAAGTGTTACAGAGCTCCCTACTACCGCAGGAGCGCTACTTGTTGGAATGCCCAGTGGTTGTACCCCTCAAGGTGCTATGGACATTTGTACAACAGATTTATTTCGGCAACTAATGGCTTCAAATCCTCGGGAGGCCATGCAGGTGATGATTCAACAGCAAGCTGCAGAAAGAGAAGCTGCGGAAAGGCTAGCAGAAAGAGAAGCGGAGAGACAAGAAAGGTTGGCAGAAAGAGAAGCGGAGAGACAAGAAAGGCAGGCAGAAAGAGAGGCACAAAGGAGACATGAACTGGAAATGGCCAAGCTGCAGTCCACTGTTCAGTCCTCTCTGAACAGTAATGCATCCGATCCCAGCACACGTAGGCTTCGCAAGGATGATTTTCCCTCCCTGGAAGAAGGGACTGATTTGGATGTATTCCTAAAAAGTTTTGAAAAAGTGTGCAGGCAGCACCAACTACCCTCAGACCAGTGGGGGAGATATTTAACCCCCCAACTGAAAGGAAAAGCCTTGGATGTCTTTGTGTCCCTTCCCCCAGAGACTGATAACGATTATGAAGCAATCAAATCTGCCTTGCAAAAAACTTTTAACCTTACTCCTGAGGCTTACAGGAAAAAGTTTAGGAGCATGCAGCAGAGTGCGTCATCCAGCTGCATTCTATATGTTGCCCAATTGGAAACCGCGTACAAGCAATGGGTTACTGGAGTACAAGTTACTACCTATGAAGCCGTTAATGACTTAATGGTCCTAGAACAGTTCTTACAGACCCGGAGCCCTGATGTACGAGAATGGATTTTAGAAAGAAAGCCGAAAACAGCTAGGGATGCCGCAGCGCTGGCAGATGACTACGCCGACATTCGTGCATCCAGGCGGGGCGTTGTGTCAGCTGGTACTTCCACCTGGAGAGGGGCTACAGTTCCATCATCGTCCACAAGATCAGCAGTGAGGACTTCACCACCAACTGCCAATGGGGTAAGGGCTATGTCTGGTGAGTCACATGCCCGCCGTTGTTTTCAATGCAACCAGATTGGGCATCTGAGCTTTAATTGCCCCACTAGAAATCCACCCCAACCTGCTCGTGGGAGTGGGAGCGCCCCTGAAGGGGTACCATCAGTTTTGCTTGTGGGTGGGCCTGTGGGGAAAAAGGAGGATAACCTGCAGAGTGTAACTGTGGGTGACCGGGTGACCATGGGACTGAGAGATTCTGGAGCTTCCTTCACCTTGGTGCGCCCTGAAGTGGTGAATACGGAGGACATAATCCCTGGAAGAACCATGTCCATCAAAGGAATTGGGGGCGTGCGCCCTGCTGTGCCCCTGGCATGTGTGTACCTGGATTGGGGTGCGGGGAAAGGTTTGTGGGAAGTGGGTGTTTCTGAGGATATCCCTGTTAATGTTCTGTTGGGGAATGATTTGGGCTGGATGCTCTGTCACTATGCTCCAGAGGACACTGCTTGCGAGCCGGAAGGGCTGACTGACAACCCTGCTTCACCTAAAGTTCTGTGTGAAACTTTGGGGGACATTGTGAAATGTGATCACTGGGAGGGAGGGCAGAGCAAATCTGTGCCAGAACTAGGGGTGTCTGAGGTGCCGTGTGAGAATGTGGAGGTTTCACATCACTGGGAGGGAGGACAGAGCAAATCTGTGCCAAAACCAAGGGTGTCTAAGGTGCCGTGCGAGAATGTGGAGGTTTTGCATCACTGGGAGGGAGGGCAGATTAAATCTGTGCCAGAACCAGGGATGTCTGAGGTGCTTTGTGAAAGTGTGAGAGGACCACCCAACTGTGAAGAAGGGCAGAGAACGAGTGAATGTCCGTCTGTGCCAGAACCCAGAATGTTGGAGGTGCCGTGTGAGAATTTGAAGGCATTGCATCACTGGGAGGGAGGGCAGAGTGAATCTGTGCCAGAGCCAGGGTGCTGTGTGAAAATGTGAGGGGGCCACCTGACTGTGGAGAAGGGCAGAGGGTGAGTGAGTGTTGCTCTGTGGCAGGATTAGTTGGTTCCCAGGGTCCTGTATTTATGCCTCCTTTGAGTGGAACAGGTGGAGTGACAGATGTTTCAACCATAGCTGTGGTAACCTGGCAGCAGTCTTCTCATAATAGGGGACAGAGAGAGGGCTTTTGTGCACCTGTGCCCGTATTCTGTGGGACTACAAAGTCAGGACACAAGGGAGATGGTGAAATTGGTAACCATTCTGTTATCCCTTATGTAGGGCCTACTTGGTTTGGGAAGCCAGGGCGGGACACCCTAGCTACCCATCAAGTAGATTTGTTGGGGCTTGTAGCTATACCGAGCTGCATGAAGAAACAATCTGTTATTAAGGGGGTGGACTATGCCCCTGGGTACCCTGAGACCATGGCCTTATCCTATAGCAGAACAGACAAGGTAGCCGATGCGGTGAAAAGTACCTACTGCAGGGTGGGTCTTCCCAAAGAAATACTTTATCTTAGCCGGAAACTGTTACCCAGGGAAGGAGTAGGTTGGCGCAGAGATAAGCTTGTGGCTTAATCTCTGGGCCACCCTCTTAAAGGGGGAGGTGTCATGCCATGGCATGAGTAACTGGGGCTTGGCACTGAATGGGTTAAGGGATTTGAGGCTAAGTCCAGTAACATTTGTTCACACCTTTCCTTCTGGAGCCAGAACCCAAAATAAGACTTGATTACCCCATGCTGGGTATTGTCACCTGGGACAGGAAGATATTCCTGTGGAAGAGTGGAAGGCCAGACATCCTGGCTACATCTCCCAGGGGTGTGGAGACAGGGTATCAATGGACACATGGTACAATTAATAAATGTATAATGTCCAAAATATGATCAGTACATAACTTTTGGGCCCCATCATACATGGCATCATTATGCCTGCGATGTGCTGGTTTCAGGGAGACCAAACACGCCATGCAGGCATGTCCATAGCGAGTGTTATGCGAATGTGTCCTTGTGCCAACTGATACAGGTGTGGAGTTTGGTATGAAAATGATCACTAGGACCAGAGAATTATGATGATCCTTGTGTCATAATTATGCCAAGCTTGGCCGGCGTTATATTACATATTTTGTGATCCCAGACCAAAGTTGAACAGATATAACCCCGCCTTCAGAAGGTCATAGTTATGAACCCCCTACTCCCATCCCCTTGCTCAGGTAACAGGAAAAGGGTGGTCTTGTGAGGGGGGATAAAAAGGTGGGCAATTGGTAATGGAAAATAGAGCCTGTTTTTACCATCACAGAGACAACATCAAGGCTCCAAGGAAATATGGTATGATACTCTGTTTTTTCCCTTTTATTTTATACTGTTTTGTACTATCTAAGTCTATGTCTCTTTTTATATGCATTTTTATGTAACAGCACTGTGACCCATTTTTACTCAGATTAAACATTTTTAATCAGTTCTGTCTTTGTTCTCTAATCGAATTCAGCCCAAGAGATAGCCTTTTGTATACATATAGATACGTCACGTTACTAAGCGGTTAACTATATAGATATCAGTTTGGGGATTGTGTAGTTATCGCGGTCTGATTGTTTTTGGGTAACCTAAGACGCCCGGTTTTAAAGTTCTTGGTGGTGGCAGCGTGTTGTACACTGGGAGTTTCGGGGTGACTGGTTGGGGTTGGTGGTGGTTGCTTGGTGCCCTGCGGGGAAAGTGACCAAACGCGCCGGAGGTCTGGTTGGCGTTTGACCCTTGTTACGCCCGTACTCCCACGTCGCGGCTCGGCCGATAGCCCTGTCCGTGACACAAGGGCTGGGAGCAATTCAAACAGGCATCCTAGGACATCCTAAGAGGAAAGAGGAGACAGTAAATCACAATTAGAGTGAAACAACACAAAGTGATAAGGGAAAGAGAGGGACTCCAAGTCCCAATACCTGCCAACACCCTCGAATCTGCAGCCCCGGCTGAGTGTGAGCTCAGAATGGCTGCGGAAAGTAAACCTCCCGCCCGCAGATGGAGCTTTGCGCCTGTGCATAACAGCCCCCGCGCTCACCGATATCAGCCCGCGTCCTTATCCCTGGAACCGCCGGGAAGTTCCGACATGAGGGTACTGACCTACCTCCTGAACAGGAGAAGGGATCCTTGGCACACCCGATAATCACTCTGAGGTGAGCTGACTGAGGGACCAGGAAACTCCCAGTATAGAGGCTACCTGTCTCTGTCTCTTCTTCTGTTCCTAGAAGAGAAAAAATACAGATGTCTGTTGTTGGGTAACGGGTTTTATAGGGTATGTGTGGGAGGGACCACCAATTAATTAATTAATCAATTATTACTTGTCTCTGTGCTATTGCTTGAGTGTATCTTCTATGTGTGTGTGTATATATATGTTTGCTACTGCCTGACCATTACTCCAACAGGGACTTTTATATTACATTGCATTCTAAAAATGTCCTTATGGAGCTTGCTATATGGACAAAAGTATTGGGACACATCTCTTAATTTTGGAAAATCAGGGTTTGGGCCCCTTACTTCCAGTGATGGGTAATGTTAATGCTTCAGCGTAACAAGACATTTTAGACAACGCTCTGCTTCCAACTCTGTGGGGACAGTTTGGGGGAAGGTGCTTTTCTGTTCCAGCATGACTGCGCCCCAGTGCACAAAGCAAGGTCTATAAAGACATGGTTGGATGAGTTTTTGGGGTGGAAGAACTTGACCGGCCGCACAGAGCCCTGACCTCAACCCCCATCAAACACCTTTGGGAAGAACTGGAATGGAGATTGCGAGCCGGGCGTCTCGTCCAACATCCGCGACTGACCTCACAAATGCTCCACTGGATGAATGGGCAAAAATTCCCACAGAAACGCTCCAAGATCTTGTGGAAAGCCTTCCCAGAATAGTGGAAGCTGTTATAGCTACAAAGGGGGGCCAACTACATATTAATGTCTATGTATTCAGAATGTGATGTCATCAAAGTCCCTGTTGGAGTAATGGTCGGGTGTCCCAATACTTTTGTCCATATGGTGTGCGGCGATCTCTATCACAGGGGCCGCTAGTCCTGGTATAAATTTAAAGTGCACTAAGGCCCATGAAACATTCTTGCCCATTGGGCCTGTCCATTGTTTATTATGATGATAAAGCCACCTTAATACCATAAATAATTAACCCCGTAGTATGACTATAATGTGCCCTTCTCCCATATGCACCAGCCGTGGCTTTAACTCACAGTGACACGACCTCCGCTAACCCGCGGGCGCGGATCTCCTGACCTCTGGGTCATTGTGCGTACTCTACATGTGCTCTACAATTCTTATTGGGTACACTTGGCCTTCTCCCTAACGCCAGATATACAAACCACCAGGCGATGAACCTGCCACTCGTTAACACGCAACGGACCGACCGCAGGGGCCGAAAGGTTCTCATCTGCCGTTAAATCACTCATTCCCCCCCCGCATTGTCTTGCGTTGAATCGTTTTTCGCCCTGGGTGTTCTCTCTAAGCAAATCCTCTGAACGAGTAGCAGCTGCTTTTCCAATATTTGCATCGAAACCGTTTAAAAGGCGATCATGACATATTCCAAAGGGAACATCGTGGACTCCTAACAATCGGCCTGTCCATGCGCTGACGCCCGTTGGTCACGTGTTCAGTAATTACCGTCGGGGATACGGAAATCCCTGATTACTACTTATTTACGGATAACATTTTTGAATGTAACGCTTTGATCGTCTTCTTTTTTCTCTGTTTCTCCTGCTGAGTTTTCCTTTTTCTTTTTTGTTCTGTCTATCGTTTTTCTTGTTTTCTGGAAATTGGTGAACGCCGCGACACACTCTTGCTTTTTAGCTGTTTGCGCATGTTTTTTTTCCCACAGGCTGTCTACACTCGTTTTTGCTGCCTTTTGGCGATAATGATGTCTCCGGAGCTTTGTGACGTCCACGCTGACGGAGCCTAGAGAATCCGTGCAATTTCATTAGCCACCGAATGGATACTTTCCATGAGCGACTGATTGCGCCCCTTGGGAAATATTATGTTTACAAGATTTGCAAAAAAAATGATTAGACTACGAACCGGTTGGCATCGGAGCCGCATCACACACGAGAAACACATAAGTCATAGCTGCCAACAGTCCAGAATTGGCCAGGACCGTACCAACAACTTACCGGTCTGTCCCAGCCAACGCGTGACCCAAAGGGAGTATTTCATACGTTGTGGACAACTTATGCATTTTAATGGCAAGAAAAACACATAGGTCGTTGCTATACAGTTTTATTAAAAACTTTTTTTGCATCCTTTTTATGCGAAGAAAGGAAGAAAAGAAATCTCCGTTTATTTGCTTAACATACTACAAAACTTTAATAATTCAGTGGAAAGTGGAACAGCACCTTAAAAAAAAGATTGTCACAACTCCAGACCATCAACTGCAATAGATAACAGAGAAACCACAAGAATTATTATTTAATGAGCTGCCATGATTAGATCGCGGCTCCTGTATTGTCCTCGCGCCAGCAGCTTGCAATCACATCTGTGTGTTTTGGCTTCTCCTGATATGTACTTAATAGTCGGCAATCAAATCGGCTCATAAAACATACTAATGAATATAAACGTTTTGCGGCACAATACACAAAACTCATTAATGTATCTTTGAAGTCCATGGAAAAAATATTCTTCGACTTGAGCATCAACCCCAGCGCTGTATACAGTAATGGAGACAAAAAAATGAATCCTTTTTTATCTCATTTTGTTCCAATAAACTTACTTTATCTGCGGAACTGGAGGCGGCCTTTGTTGTCAGTCATGTGATATTTTGGGATGACTTTCACTGCGCAGTCACCACACTGGGCTGATGCTTTACGGCAACGCTAATGAAGTCTATTCCTCCATAGTCAGAAGGTCTTGCTGGGCAGCTTCTACGTCTTATTAAGCAGGTTTATTCGATAACAAATTATCAATACATACGGTGCCGATGCTGGAACAAATGGTGATAAAAGGTACTGAAGGCTCTGTATTCTTGGTGAGATGAAGATGAGAGCGTAGAAAGAGCGTAGAAAGAGACTGTGTTCTTGTAACCATGCCTATTTATACCCCTTTACATTTGGTTAGGATATACGTAAAGGAATCCTATTGGAGCCGTCATATGATACACCGGCATTCCACAGAAGACCCTCTAAGCTACGTCCAGGGCCGGCCCAAGACTTAATGCTGGCCCTGGACGTAGCTTAGAGGGTCCCCTGAAGCCCCCCCCCTGCCGACGCCGGGGAGGGGGGGGGGCATTTTAAACTTCACCGATGCCATTATCTAAACCCCCTCCCAATTGCCCCACTCGGCTCCACTGTATGGCCGGCGCTGGCTATGTCACATAATTGATACCCTATGTTCCTAGCACTCAAGTTGCATTCAGGTCTAAAATGTGCAGAACAAAATAAAAGTATAAAAATGATTTCTTACACCGATGAGCTGTGTCCTTTGGATTCTCTTCTCCTTTTGTAAGGCGCTACGGAATCTGCTGGCGCTATATAAATCCAATGTTACCCCCGGAGACCTCCCTAATCTGGCACATAGAGTTATACGGGGCAAGAGGTGGCTCTGCGGGGTGTCCCTACGTGATAAAGTAACATTAAAGTACTCGTTATGTCACAAAACAGCAATAATAACGGCAAAGTTCCTTTAAAAACGGATCTTTCACTTAATAACAGATCGACGTACGTCGGGGGGACATAAACTGCGCGGACTCGCTGCCGCCCCTCTTCTCTGTCCCGAGTACTGCACCAGTTACTAGTGGTTATTTTTGGGAACCGGGAACAGAAGTTGCTTTGAAATCTATTAAGAAAAATACATTTTGAGCAATTTCTAAAAAAAAAAGATATCCGTTAAAACTGTGGTCACAGCTTTTCCGAGCCCGGGCCGGTATTATCTAATGGCTCTCCTGTCCCAAAATCCTCTCCCTTGTCCTCGCTCGACCATACAAAGGCTAACTGAGCCAATCGATCTTAACAATAGAGAACAGGTACCTTAATGGGGAGGAATAAATCCTGAGATTTAGGAATGGCTGCAGCACCTAAACTCAATAATTCGAGGGGGAGCCCACACACTTTTGATATATATATATATATACTTTTATATATATATTGAGCCATGTGAAGTCTTCATCACCAAACAAGAGGAGAACTTTGAACGGAGCTCCCGCTCACACTCACCCTACGGCGTGTGTATTGAGCCAGGTGTTGGGCGGAAGCCAATATTGACTCAACGAGTTCTACTAGTAGAGGGATAAAGTCTGAAGGGGGGCGCCGGGGACGTTTCCAGCGAATCCATTAACTATATATATATATACAGACCCAGCGATATAAAGAGAGCGCAGTATATGTGCAGAACGCGCTCGGAAGCGGAGGATCTCTTATTTGTAGAGGGTCAAACACAGCCATTGTTTTAAAGATTGTGAGTCAATGAAAATGAAATATTAATCTCCCGGTAAATGTTGATCTTCTGTAGAGTTATCGCTAAACAAACAGAGATTGATATTGTTCTGATGTTTTACCCAATTCCCACATCTTGCCCTTCTGCGCGCTAAATAAACCTACGTAATGCAGTTTATAGATTAAAAACATCAATGGATTCATATTCAGAATCCACCTTCTGGATTTAACTGGAAAGGGCCATCCCGCTGCCAGGATCTGCATGATTATTCCTCCCCATTAAGTTATCTCGGCCTTATTGTGATATTGATGAGAGTTTTCATGATTTGGTTCAACACAACAGAAAAAAAAGAGAGCGAGTAGAGGTGGTCAAGCTGGCCAGGGAGGACACGGCTGATCCTATCATACAAGCAAACTATGGGACTTCTTACGGCGCTGGGCAGGTAGGGAGCACAACCATGATTTTCTGTCCTATGTCAGCGTGTGGTGGCCATACCTGGGGCTCTCCGTGTTTGACTGGTCGCGGGGTCTTGAGACGCCCCGATCCCACCCTTTTTCCCTTTAAATGGGGGGTGTCTCCCGCAAATGTCAGCGGGAACTCGCGCTGACATCAGCAGGAACGCCCCTGACATCAGTCGGACCCCCCACCAATGTCAGTGGGACCACCCAATGACATCAGTGGGCAGTCCTGTCTGCGTCCCACCGGGGAAGGTTCCAGGTAGCCGGAGCTCAGAGGTTTCCAGGTACGGTGGTGGCTCCGAGTGGGTTGGCACAAGCTGAGCCATGGTCAAATAAGACTCGCCATCTGCAAACCGAAAGTCCTTGTGAGGTCTTCATCACCAAAGAAGAGGAGAACTTTGAACGGAGTTCCTGCTCACACTCACTCTATAGTGGAAGCCAATATTGACTCAACCAGGACAATGCTGGGGACGTTTCCGGTAAAGATGATAGATTAATACCCCTATTACCCTAATACGCTTTTGATGATTGATATTGGAGACATCAAGACCGTGAAAGGTCTAAGTGGTATTGGCGCGTTATCACGAACGTTAGGAGGATCCTCACCGGCACCAGACGGAAGGAGAGGGACACTCACAATAATGGAGGGACACTCACAATAATGGATTTCTATCCAAAATAGTGCCCCTCCAACTAAACCGCACGCAAAGGCCAAGGCAGTCGTTTGCTGAAGTGGCAAAAACTCAAGGGTAAGACAAACCGATTAGGTGGAGAGCGCCCAGCCCGCAAATTTACGAGATTACCAATAATATCATCCCTGAAGATTGTAAGCTTGCGCGCCAGGCTCTCTCCACCTAATGTATCGGTTTGTCTGAATCTGACAATTCTTGTCTTGTCAGACCGCTTCTATATATGTATTGTATTAAATGCGTAAATAAAAGATAATAATAATAATTAATAATAATAATAATTTAATAGTCACGTTAAGGACCGTTATGATTATGAGTTTCTGGGCTGAGATCGGGTCCAGCAGGCATTTCATTCCCCAAAAAGTCTTTCTCAAACCAGGTAAAAGCGAACAGATATAGAATTTCCATTTAAATGGGTAGGAAAAAAAACATTATAATTGCTGTAAATGAATAATTTCTTATTTAGATACATTTCTGAAAAGCATTTACGAAAAAAGCAGAATGTGTTTTATTTAAACAATTGAATTTATTTATAATTTCAATCCCTACGCATCTCAAAATGAATTCATATATTAATTATTCTATCTATTTATTGGTATAATCTGCAATTTGTGGATTATATATTTCTCTTTTAATACTTAGCAAAATGAATAAAAAAAATGATGTAAAAAAATAATAACTTGAAAAATCAATTTTTTCCCCTAAAATCTGCAATCTGATAATAATTTCCATGCGGTAAATCTCCAGATTTCTGAATATTGGGAGAGATCGGATGATAATGAATTCACGCCACGATGTTCCATGATATAGTAGGTGAGAAAGCAAACACGGATCTCCGGGGTGGGGGAGATATTTGTAAAAATCAGCGATTTCAATATAATTAACATATTTTACGATCCGTGTTACATATTGTAGCCAGCCTTCTAGCCAACAGCTAAAAAAAAAATTACTGCTAGAGGTAAAGTGCGATTCTTCAGGCTTTGACCAAAAAAATGTTGGCCGGATTTCTGAAGACTTGGAAGAGCAAAGCCTGGAACCAACTATCACGAGCGAGCAGTGGCGGAACTACCGGGGTCGCATTGGTCGCGACTGCGACCGGGCCCTGGAGTTCTGCCAGTCAGGGGGGGCCCAAGGGGTGACGAGCGGTTGCTGAAAACGACCGCTCGGCAACTCTTGGGCCACCGTGACTGACATAAATCCAGGACTCCTCTGCTCCCCGCCGCCGCCTCGGCGCTGCCCAGAGTGCAGTGCTTGGAGCGTGAGGCGTTTGTCTCGGGTGCCGGCACTTCACGCTGAGCGCCGGCATATGATGTCATATGCCGGCGCTCAGCATGTGAAGTGCCGGCACCCGAGAACAAACGCCTCACGCTTCCAACACAGCGACTTGACGGTAAATCGCGCAGAAAACACACCACGACTCGGACCACAAAGGGGGGTAGGAAGAGTGGTAGATCGTGATGAGAAGGTGGGAGGTTAGGGAGGCGAAGAGGGTGGATTCGTGCAGATAGGGGGTAGGGAGGGAGAGGGTAGATCGTGAAGAAGGGTGGTAGGAGGGAGAGGGGTTAGATTCGTGAGAAGGGGGGGTAGGGAGGGAGAGGGGGGGCGCATAGATCGTGAGAAGGGGGTTAGCGGAGGGAGCAGGGCGAGATCGTGAGAAGAGGTAAGAGAGGGAGAGGTGAGATCGTGAGAAGGGGGGTAGGGAGGGAGAGGGTAGATTGTGAGCAAGGGAGGGAGAGGGAGATTGTGAGAAGGGGGAGGAAGAGGGGAGATCGTGAGAAGGGGGGGTAGGGAGGGAGAGGGTAGATAGTGAGAAAGGGATATCTACCCTTTCTCACTATCTACTCTCTCCCTCCGGGGCACTGAGGTTTCTAGTTACGCCCCTGCGAGCGAGCATTCCAACAAAAGTTAGTACATGTGAAGACAAAACGGACTCTCAAGAGCAACATGGGCCCTTCCCCCGGCCTTCCCCAGCGGCCCCTGCAGTCCCACAATATTATACAATGAAAATAAAATGAATTTTAGTGGATTTCATGTGGGATTTTTGGCACTTTTGTCAAATCTAACTATAATGCAATGTGATACACATTAAAGGGGGGGGGTCTAATGTCCTCTTAGCCTGGTGCCTACCCTCTTGCCTGGTGTTTCATGTGATATTTTGAGTGACCTTTTCTGCGCAATCACCACACAGAGCTGATGCTTTACGGCAATGCTAATGAAGTCTATTCCTCCATAGACTTTCATTAGTCAGGAGGTCTTGCTGGGTAATTCAGACTGAGGCATTCTATTATTTCTCACAGGCTGTATGATAAGGAGCCCAGTGTTTGTCTAGTAGATTGAGCTTCAATAACAGAGCGAGAACTGCCTGAAAACATTATATTAGGAAAAACTGTTGGAAATAATATTTTTGAAAATAGCAAATATTATTATATTATTATAGCAAAATACAATAAAATAATAGAAAAATCCCATAATAGCTAATAATAATAATATGTAGAAGTAATATGGATCCCAGGCGGATACAGTATGGAATCTCATGAATCTCCGCGGCTCGCCAGAGACAGGCGGCGTCTCTCCGCGTAATCTCTCAATGAACCGCTGTCCCCGAGGTGTGTTTTCTGAGAAGGTTAATGATAAGAATAGCATATGGGGGGAAGTGGGCGGGGCTATAAAAATAGACAACTTCCTTTATACCGCACACCGGTATACGCGTCTATTCACAGCGCGTGGCGGGGTGAGGGTGGGATATGTAATATAATATAATATATAATATGGTATAATATATATAATATATATATATGGTATAATATATTATATATTTTATATATATAATAGCACAGTGGAGTCATTAAACATGTGCGCGTAATAACAAACTGCTACAAAAGGAGGAAGAGGGCCCGGCTCTTGCGGAAATCCAGTCGGTGGTTGATGGAGAAGCGAAGCAGCAGGAGATGACGTTAGAGACCGATAACCGTTCTAGGAATCACGAAAGAACTTGGCCTGGAGTCCCAATACGATGATCCGCATGACTCTACAAGCTCAAGGAACCTCTGATTAACCCCAAAAGGGAGATTTATGATGATTTGGCCCTCCCCTCTTGTAATTTTATATATTAACCCCTTAAGTAATATAGTTATAACTGGAACTAATTTCTAGTAATATATTATATATATAAACATATATATATATATATTAATGTTGTATATATTATTAATTATATTAATATAATATATAATATAGTAATATATAATAATATATGAACAGATAATAATATATATATTATATTATGCAAATTTGGTAAAAATAAAAAAATATTTATACAAACATGTCATTTTACAATTTTAATGTCATGAGACTAGATTTTATGACGCTATAAGGATATATATTTATAGGTTTTTCTGGTTATTATATTTAATATTTTACGTGCCTGCTCCTCTCCAGTTCAGTCACGCATTTGGTGCACTGTTCCGCTATACTTTGTTTCCCATAATAGCCCAACACGAGGTCATAACCGAGGAGGTAAAAGGTTTAAAAGCAATATCAGGAAATATTACTTTACTCAAAGAGTAGTGGAAGCATGGAGTAGCCTTGAAACAGAGCTGGTCGAGGTTAATACAGTGAAGGGAAGCATGGGATAGACATATGGCTGGGCTAGATATTCCTACATGCAGCGCGTGTTACACAGAACACGCTAGAGAGATATCAACGACCATTGCATTAATGGTTGCAGTGGTTTGGCTGAGGGTGGTGGGAGTGTTTGCGCGTGTGGCGGTGTGGCTCAGAGTGGCCGGTATGGTTAGGAGTGGCCATCCGGCTTAGTGGCCTCCTCGGCATCCACCACCCAGCGTCACGAGTTGGAGGTCCTTCTTCTTCCAGGCTAAAAGTCTGTTATTCCTGTTGTTGGCTTTTCCATGGCTAGCCGACCGGCGTTTGGCCGGGAGGACCTCACCGGCAGGGGGGGGGTTTGGCCGCGATGGCCGGAGTGTCTCCCGGTGTCAGAAGAGTTGAAAGCGTTCCATCAGCCGTCTATTCCAGTAGAAAGAAGTAGATCGGCGGGGGAGGGGAAATGGAAAACAGTATAGAGTCTAATGGCGGGTCAGACCCCATTCGGCCGTCTAATCGCCCCTCTAATTTTTCCTGCTGTAAAGACCCAGATCTCGTCTTAGATTCAGGAGCCGTACGCCGATCACATACATGTCTAAATCCCCCACTGTATTACCCTCTACCACTTCTGCTGGGAGGCTGCTCCCCATCATTCTATTAATAAAAGTAACTGTCATTGGGTGGCAGGCGTCTAACGTCCTACATAAGCACTAAGGGTGTATATGATCCGGTGTGACCCGGTAACGAGGGATAGAAGTGAAGCGGACAGCGGAGCCCCGTGACCGGGAAAGTTCAGCGGAGAATGGCTAACTCGGGCAAACTTGTGACTGGGGGCTCTCCTCCCTCACTAGAGGGGGTCGGGATTGATATCTGTCCGCTGATTGGCTGCTCTACAGGCTGGGGCGCACCGATTGGCTGAGCTGCCCCCATCCATCCCCCCTGTGCGTTTGGCTACCCGGCCTCATTTAGTAAACTTGCTGGAGAGGCGTTCATACAGGGGAGCGCGCACACGTGCACCGGATTTACCAACTAGGCGAAGTTTAACGTCAGTGACTTGGTCAAGAGGACCAATGCGAGCAATCCGCCGACCGACCCCACGGTGAGTACACCGGATACCTCCTGACCCCCCCCCCTCCCGGACTGGCCGTATCACCCGACGGTATAACTGTCCTCACCTTATAAATGCCCCCAGCGCCCTCCCTCCACTTTATAAAATACCCCCCACTCACAGCGCTGCTGCTCTACTGTATTTACCCCCCCGTGTATAACTACCACCATGGCGCCGTATAATAGCTCTCACCCCCCCAGCACCGCCACCCTGCGATATAACTACTCCACCCCACTGCATCCTAACTGCAAACCCGCTGCCGCCGTACACACTGTCCGCAGCCCCGCAACCCCCTACCATTAATCCGTACAGCCCTATCTGCGACCTCGCGGCCGCCGTGGGCTTCCACTCCCGTTACACGCACCCCTGTGCTGTCACCCCTGTGTACTCACTCCTCCTCCAGTATCTACTGGCCACTGTGCCCTGCCGCCTGCCACTGTGCCCCACTGTGCCCTGCCGCCTGCCACTGTGCCCCACTGTGCCCTGCCGCCTGCCACTGTGCCCCACTGTGCCCTGCCGCCTGCCACTGTGCCCCACTGTGCCCTGCCGCCTGCCACTGTGCCCCACTGTGCCCTGCCGCCTGCCACTGTGCCCCACTGTGCCCTGCCGCCTGCCACTGTGCCCCACTGTGCCCTGCCGCCTGCCACTGTGCCCCACTGTGCCCTGCCGCCTGCCACTGTGCCCCACTGTGCCCTGCCGCCTGCCACTGTGCCCCACTGTGCCCTGCCGCCTGCCACTGTGCCCCACTGTGCCCTGCCGCCTGCCACTGTGCCCCACTGTGCCCTGCCGCCTGTCACTGTGCCCCACTGTGCCCTGCCACCACCACTTGCCACTACCCTGCCACCGGCTCTGCCCTGTCCCACAGACCACGAGCTTGGCCCCACAACACCGGCCCCGAGGTAAGGCTAATCAGACTTAATCTTAATGTTCAGACTACAGGACTGTATTCAGCAGCACTGAGCCAACTATCCATGCGTTGCCCCCTTCCCAGACGAGCGCGTTGCCCCCCTTGCCATGTTTCTTGCCCTCCTCTGAGCTCTCTCCAAAATGTCCGTATCCTTCTGGAGCACCGGACGCAGCGCTCCACAGATCTCCGGTCAAACAACCCCCCCCCCCGCTACCGATGCCCCTCGCAGCCCGGCACCCTGCGCCCCTCCTGCCTTCTCTGCTTTCCTTTAAGGGGTGATTACTCTGGGGGTCTCTCCTGCTGGCCGAAATGCGTTGTTTATTTGTTGTTCGAAGCGAAAGACAACAAGGTAACAAAGAAGAGATACATTTAAAAGAAATCGTTCCTTTTGTTTTAACTATTCATGTGTTTGTAGGGTGACGTCGCCGGTGTAACAATACACGCTAAAGTTACCGGGGGACATTAACTCATGAAGCGCCTGTCATCTCGGAGCGTAGGGAAGCCCCTGCGGTCTGAGTCGGGTGGGAAATCTCTTTATTGGATTGGAAGGAGGAGGGGTGGGATGGAAGCATTTAAAGGGTTAAAGGGATTTAACCAAGTGCAGTTTATTTCAAAGGAGGAGAAAATTTACAAGGAGAGGTCAGAATCTAAAAGCAGACGGGTCGGAGGTTTAGATGGAATGCACTGAGAGGGTGGTGGATAGGTGGAAGAGCCTCTCAGAAGAAGGGGTAGAGGGTAATATAGTGAGGGAAGTTAGACATGTACGGGGAAGGCATGCGGCTCCGGAATCTAAGGTGAAACATAGGCCTGGGTCTTTACATTGGTGGCATGAATGGCCCTTTGTTTCCGTGTGACTTGGCGAGGATGGCAGTAGAGCGCAGGTTATGTGGCTAGTTCCGGTTCCAAATGGCTTGTAGCCACGCAGCCGCCGTCGCTTCTTTGAGTTGTTTATCCGTGATGTTGGGCGTTATCTGTAGCCGTGCCATGGAATGGCTTCATGTGTTTTAAGGTTGGGTGGTTTGGGGGCTGCGCTCTGCCGAATTTCACAGAAGTAACAAAAAATGCGCTTTATTAGCCGTGGGCAGGTTACAGAGCGGCGTTACTGGTCTTCTGCAAATACGGGTTTCCTGATGGGTGAAGTCGTGTGAAGAATCCGCCGTCGGGCAGAAGGGGTAATAGTTTAGACGCTGTGAGAACTAACTTTGTTGTGCAGTGAAGATGCGGCAGTGATCACCAGGCTCGGCCGGTGCGCTGTCGGACCACGGATGTGCGGAGCCGTTACCTTTTGTTTCACCCTTTCACCTGACGACAGATAAGACCCTCCCTATTATCTACCCTTCCTCTCCCTCCCTATTACCTACCCTATCTCCCCCCTCCCTATTATCTACCCTATCTCCCCCCTCCTTTGTACTTCACTAACCTTTCAGCAGTCCTGCGGGAGTCTGCCTGCTCTGCCGCGGTGCGCGCTTCTTCACTGCTGAGCGCTGGAAATGACGTCATCTTCCGGCGCTCAGCATTAAAAGCTGGCACCGAGACTGAGCTAGAGGGCTCGCAGAGGAGAGAGAGGGGCACCTGGGGCAATTGCCCCACTCTGCTCCATGGTAGGGCCCTGCTCATTCATACAACCTCCCCCACCCCCTTACCTCCACTGCCGTATTTGGCCCGCCAGCCGCATGTTGGACGCCCCTGGCCTATGGCATACCCACCCCCCCACAAAAAAAGAATAATAATCTGAATCGGGGCACCTGTGTTGTGGGATGTGGCAAGTTACGGAGCAGGGCCAGTCCTGGGGGTAAGAATAGAGCCCCCCCCCCAGCTGTAGCATTGCAAGGAGGCAACATGGCACAAACCTTAATAGATTGTAAAGCTCCCTGGGCTGGTCTGGGGAGATCAGAAGAGATTTGCAAAAGCATGGGCAGTGCTCGAAAATCAGGACTGTTGGTAGGTATGCGTCATGCATTCAGTGTACATAATAGTCCTGAGCGATAGAATATGACCCGAATCCTGATTTCCCCGAATGAATATCGCGTGTTCAGTGACATCACGTGCCTGGCGTGCGCCACACACGCATTGCTAATAAATAACTCTGTTTTTTTGGGGGGTTTTTTTGTGTTTTTTTTAAATGTTCGGTATACCAATGAATGTTTTTTTGGTGAAATACTAAAAGTTTGATGGATTCTCAGAAATCCTTCAAAAGATTTAGTTTTCCGACTATGGTCGCGACGGATCGCGTGGGGATTTACCGTGGAAACCAGAACAACGTTACGCCTCAGTTAACTAAATGACATCGTCCTCCATTAGTGATAAATAATAATAATAATAATAATATTAATCTGTTATGAGCTGCTCTCTGAGCTCTCCCCTGGCACTCAAAGGGTTAAAGGGGCGGTATTAGTTGCGTTTCTTCAGTAATCTGAGAAGAACCCCAAAGGGTCACGCGTGTAAAGCGAGCCCGGTGCCGGTTTGCCGTTGTTTCTTATCGCCATAGCGACGGGTAGAATCATCAGCTCGTTGTTTGAGGCCGTAGCCCGAGGCTGGAATTCGAAGCTAAAAATGCGTAAAAAAACATTCTGCCGCAGGGTGTTTAGCGCTTTGCTGCCGGACACGGCCAAGTGTAGGGGGCTGCAGGTATCGGGGTGGTCCGCCCGTTAACCCCCGTGAACTTGTGATGTCCGGAGGCTGCTGGTGCTTTCTTTTTAGTTCATGTTAAGGAAGGTCCAACCCCCGACGAGCTTCTGCTTCAGGAAGAGCTTGGCTGGCCCTGCACAATGTATAGTCAAGTCTGAGATGTCGTCAAAGCCACCTCGTCCTTTAGATGAATTATTATCCAGGACCCGGGATTCGTAGGATTTTTCCCCCCCCTTGTATCTGTCTATAAAAATAAATATATATTTCCTACTCGTCTGAGCGGCGGATGTGCGTCCGGGACGCGTTTACATCGGGAAGAATTTGGCTTTTTTCCCCCCCATTTTTCTCCGGGGCATAGTTAAGTAATTACCAGCTATGAGCCGGATAAGATCAGCTGACTTGCTTTATTAAACAAATCACTCATCCTAAACTCTCATTCCTTAAAGGGGACCATGCGGGCTGTGCTAATTTTAGATTTCCAAGGAATTTTTTTGGGCAAAAAAAGACAAAATTGTGTACTTTTAAGAGATACAAGGCACGTTGCTGGCATAGTGATGTAATATATGTTTAGGGCCCAAGTTATGGACTCGTTATTTTTCTCTTGGTGGGGGGGGCCTTAGCCGCACGGGCAAATCCATTAACCCATTCAGTGCCAAGCTACCCCAGTCACGTGTCAGCTGCACGGCTTTCTCTATAGAAAGTAGGGCTTTTGATAAAGTGAACGGCGGAAGCCAATGTAACGTTAATCCCGGCTGTTTTTTTTCCCCATATAACCTTTATTATGTAATCCAAACAAAACGTGAAATGTGGTTGGTTTACTGCAAAGTTGGGACGCGCCCGCTATATACAGATGACAGACGTGCTTTATAGAGGTACGCATTTTTTTGTTTTGGTCTGTTTGTTTTTTGGGCAGGTGCAGAATAAAGGCAAACGTTGCATTTTGAATACTTTGGCTCAAGTTCATATTTTTTATCTTCTCGGGATGGAGTTAAAATGGCTTAAAATGAAAATAATTTAAGGGGCGCTTCAGCCGTCGTACGCACTTTAACGTGAGAGGGTTAATAAGACACCAATAAGATCTCCCTTTGATTTTAACGGGTGGCATAATATATGCACGCAGTCATAGGACATAGTGCATGCAGTCGTCTGCCGCTTCCCGCATTGATGTGAGTGGGCGGGGCAACTGTACAGGAAGTGTACCTGAGAATGCTTCCTGTTTTCGGTGGAGGAACGCGAGACAGAAATCTTGGTCACTAACTCCAAAAGCCACTGATTTGCATGCGGTAAAACGCTCTGTAGTTTATGCAAAACTGACTCCCAAATGGACTTTGTTGATTTTTAAATGGGGGAGGGGCAGTCAGCGTGGTTCTTAATCTGAGTAACTGTTCCGTGGGATGAAAAAAACTAATAAAAAAAAAAAACACAGAAAAATAATAGATTAATCTAAACCAGCTCCCGCTTGCTCTTATTTGACCCTTGGAGCATCGTACAGAACACCGTTACGGAAAAGACTAAAGAATGAGAGATAAAACTGCCCTGGCTCGAAGTGCGATAAGACGGGGGTCTGTCGTGTGTACAAATAGCAAACGGATAAGGAGAACTAATCATTAATGAATTTGGTTCTGTCCCTGTTGTAATGCGAGTCGCTGCGTTGGGACAATCGATCGGTACCTGGCATGGGATCATTTAAAACCCTAAACCAAATAGGGGCTGCATCTGCTTGGTGCAGCGACAGTCGGCGTCGGTGACCGACGTGAAGCAACTTCATTCCATGTCCCTGGACTTTAGCGCGTGGCGTTCGCCAGAGCCGTGGCGTGTTTGCATATAGAGGATATAAATAGAAATTATGGAAAATATTGTCTGTTTGAGATGTTGTGAGGGATCCGGAGGAAGGAAAGTAAATCGGATCCTTCACTCGGTGCCTTTGCCAGGCTGAGGAACCAAGTGCCAAACCACCATGCCTTTCTTTGATTAAACATGTTACTATGTGCGTGGTTTAATTGCGCCATTCTGCTTTATGAATGAATTAAATTACCTCAGATGACCCAGTTGAAGTCGTTCTTCGTGTTCTCCATTGCCGGTAATTTAGTCCCGGTATGCTCTTATGAGCGTATTCTCTCTACGTCCCGCAGCTAACGCCTGTGTGCTGTGAGTTGACGCCCTTTACAGATATTTTCAAGGGGTGAGAAGTAATTAAGATCAGTATAAAGTTTATAAACCCCATTGGGCCAGCTGTGCAAGATGTACGTAGCCAGTAAAACAGGCCCCGAATGCCAATTATATATCTAATGATACTTCTATGCCGCCCATCACCCCGATGGACGGCATAGAAGTATCATTAGATATATAATTGGCATTCGGGGCCTGTTTTACTGGACGGTCTCCGTGTCCTCTACCTCTATTAGAAAGGAACGTTAAAGCCGTCGGCAGGAGGTTTATTTTTTACGATTTTTTTTCTTGTGTGAAGTAAAAGGCTTCCCATCCTTCTGGGGGTCACGTGGGGGTCGGCACACAGAGTCTTCATGATGCTCGGTGCTGCGCCCCCCCTGTGTGACCCCAGCGCCTGGTCCCCTGTAAGACTGTGTGGTACCCGGGACTGGGCATCCGCCATCTTGTTTGAAGATGTCCCGCTTCCACGCTCTTCCTAAACGCCCTGGTTTGAGGATGGGGTCTGGCCGGGTTTACAGATAACGTTAATGGCAGGGTCCGGGCTTGTTTGTAGCATTCCTGCGAGATGCCTCGTTAACCCTTTAACATGACGCAGCTCGGAACACAAACACCGGCAGCTTACCCGAATATATACAGCATCTGCGTGCTGCCGGCAATAGAGACGGCCCTGCAGTCATTATTCATAGAACACATAAATTTTATCCAGAATGATCTTGATGATAATTACAGGGCCACACACCTGTTCTAATCCGCCCTTCATGTATAATACATGTCCGTGTGGCTTTTTGATTTTGTGCTTCCTCGTTTGCGCGCGTCTATTCTTTCCGTCTTTTAAGATCTTCTTGGTACAGGATAGGAACAGCAAGTGGATCTCAAACAGCCGCCATGTCAACAACTCTTGGCTTCTGATGGGTCAAAGGTGACAAAAGCTGTCATGCTGCGCTTTGTACGACATCTGGTGTGTATATACCGTATTTCCTCGATTAAAAGACAAGTTTTTTTTCAGAGGAAAATAACCATCGTCTTATATTAGAGGTCATCTTCTAATCGGGTCTGACTACAAGACTAAGAGCCAGATCCCCATGCGCTGCAGGGGTCCCGGATCCTCCTCTCCAGCAGCCGGTGGGCGTCTACAACCTCCACTTATGCCGGGGCTTTTATGGCGGAGCACCGGCATCACATGACCTTCCGGTGCTCATTCACAGAAGCCCCGGCGGAAGTGCCGGCAGCAGCAGCTCAGGTTGCCTGATCGCGGGGAGAAGTCTAAAGAAGCACTGGTAAGTCAGGGGAGGGTAAGAGTGGCATATGGGGGTTAAAAGGGATGTCAGGGAGGCAAAGCGGCACATAGGGGGTTAAAAGGAATGTCAGGGAGGCAAAGTGGCACATAGGGGGGTTAAAAGGAATGTCAGGGAGGCAAAGCGGCACATAGGGGTTTAAAAGGGATGTCAGGGAGGCAGAGCGGCACATAGGGGGTTAAAAGGAATGTCAGGGAGGCAGAGTGGCATATAGTGGGTTAAAATGAATAGCGGAGGCAGAGTGCCATATAGGGGGTTAAA
>VKOC01019833.1:0-27114 GCA_009364415.1 Spea multiplicata | reverse complement strand
TCTAGGCTGAGGTTTTAACTGCTGATGTGCCACAAGTCTAGGGGCGATTTAAAACAGATTTTCACAAATACTATCTGTCTTTTCTTTTTGCCCCAGGTGCGATGCTACTCCATTGTTCCAAGATATCGTTGTCATCTTGTAAACTAAGGCTCCTCCTTGTTGCGGAAGCATTACACTACGCAGGTGGATCCAGGTGGCCTCTTGGAGTACTTCCCCAAAAGGGCAGAGCCATAGTGCACCCCACAGGAACAGCCTCTCCCTCATTCCTCCAATAGGGGAAATCTTTTGTAGAAGTGCTCCGTAGGCCAGGTTAAAGGTACCAATAGTTAGGAGAAACAGATTAAAAAAAAACAAGAAAAGGCAAGAAGAGGAACTGTGGAAAAGGACAAGGAGGCGGTTGCTGGAGAAGGTAGGGAGACGTTGACAGAGAATATGAGAGTTAAAATAAAAAAACAAAAAATAATGAAATGCAAATTCAAAGGTCTCTGCTTCCTTTTCATTTACTTCATTAGAGTCCATCCTCGTTTTAGAATATTGGTACAAATTAACAAAATTGGCAAATTTTGACAAAGTTGAAAATTAAAAAGTATGCAAATCCAAAAGTTGAATATCCTTATTAATGTTCATATATATATAAGCACCGGACAGCGATTCGCGTAGACAACTTGCGCTGCAGCCGGGAGGAGGTGCGTTAAGCAGCGGGGGTTGTCTGCATCCATCGCGCAGACCTTACTGGCTGTCAGAGATCAGAGTTCCCCGTGATCTCTGACAGCCGGGGAAGGTCTGCGCGATGGACTCAGACAACCCTGCCGCTAACCGCACCTCCTCCCGGGCTGCCGCGCAAGTTGTCTACGCGAATCGCGTAGAGCTCTACACGCTACCCGGACTACGCACCAGGGACTCAGAAGCTCCGGTAAGTTTGGAGGAGGGAGGGAGTGTTAAATGGGGGCATAAGGCATTTCTGGGGGCAGTGCTCTGTGAAATGCCTTTTAACCCCTTAATGCCACTCTGCCTCCAGAAATACCTTTTAACCCTCTATACGCCACTCTCCCTCCTGAAATGCCTTATACCTCCCTATATGCCACTCTGCCCCATAATATGCCTTTTAACCCCCTAAATGCCAGAGTGGCATATAGGGGTATAAGGCAATTCTGGAGGCAGAGTGGCACATAGGGGGTCAAAAGGCATATCATGGGCACAGTGGCATTATAGAGGGTTAAAGGCATATCATGGGGCCACAGTGGCATATAGGGGGTATAAGGCATTTCTGGGGCAGAGTGTCATGCCAGAGATGTGCATAACGGGGGGGGGGGTTTGAAAAAAAGGAAATAAAAAGTATTTTTCTCAATCATAGCTTTTATTAACAAACAATTGTTCACATAGTTTACATGAATTAACATTTACTTGTAAAACTTTTTTCCTATAGGTTCCTCTAATATTCAGGCTTTTTCTTTTTTTTTCATAAATTAATATTCAGATTTTGGGAGGTCGTCATATAATCAGGGTCGTCTTATAATCAATCAAATACGGTAACATCTAGTTATGAATGTTTTAGCTTGTCCTTTTTTGTGTCATGTGCAAAAACTGAGCTTTCAATTACTGCTGCAAAGGGCCCGAGGTACTCCATTTACCATTTTTATCCAGGTGGAGGCAGTTCCATTAAAAAAGACTCAACTTTTTAAGACATTTGTTTTCTTTCAATTTGTACAGTAACCTTTTTAACCCCTTAAGGACAATGGGCAGTCCCTAAACCCATTGAAAACAATGCATTTTGAGCCCGTACATATCATTAAGGGGTTAAATTAAGCTACACCGTAATCCATATCATTACTCACTTCTTTATAGCATGCAATTAAGCTTGTCTGACATCTGTTCTTCATAAAATTGTATTGATTTCTACAAGGGTAGTGGCAACATTGTTTTTTTGTGTTTTTCACACATACCTTGCATATTGCTTTTTATTTCTTGCCCAGGAGCAGCTGCAGAAAAGAATCTCCATATGAGGTTTGGTATGCTTTATGGTTGCTACAAAGTCAAAACTGCATTGCATACATTTGAGTATTTTGCCAAGACATGTTCCATTTGGGGCTATTCAGCAGGTATCGGTTTTATTCACCACATAAAAAGAAATGTTTCTGAAAAATGCCCAGGGCATTCAATTAGAGTAATTTGGATATTGTTATACATCTATTTTGCCATTAATCTCTTATACGTTTGTGGTAACTTCGGTTTTGCATTTTTCACACACACATTGCACATTTTGGTTCTTTC
Organism: Spea multiplicata; assembly: GCA_009364415.1. Taxonomy (NCBI): domain Eukaryota; kingdom Metazoa; phylum Chordata; class Amphibia; order Anura; family Pelobatidae; genus Spea; species Spea multiplicata. Next base: position 24,843 of record VKOC01019833.1, on the reverse strand, counting down.
TTCATTGGCATCTCCATGGACATGACCTCTTCGGGAAAACTTTCGCCCAAATGGCGGAGCTTCTGTTGACATCCTCAACCCCGACTGGAGGGTCAGAGAGGGGATGTCACGGTGATGTTCCTCTCCCCTGCTTTCACAATTAGGGGGGTTGTCAACAGAAGTTCTACCATTTTGCCCTAAAATAACCTTGTGTGAATTCCTGCCAAAATGGCCCTGATTGGAAAAAAAGCCAACGACAATACAATATGATATAAATTATATTCCTACAATTATATATATAGCCCACAATAGTATAATGCCCTATAAAATAAGGAAAATATATATTTTTTATTATTTAAATAATCTTTATTTCTTTATATAAAAAAAAGGACACAGATATAGAGTTTACATACAACGTAAATACATAAAATAAAACAGTAATTCGATATACGTTGAAATAGGAAGACCATTGGCATGATATTTACCCATGTTCTTATCGAATGACCGTGGATTACATCGACACTCAACAACAAGAAAAACAACATATGGCAAAAGTGAAGTCTTCGAACGTGGAGCAAAAAAAAAAGAGGAAAGAGGAAAGAGGTAAGTTTATAGGTGGGTAATTGAGCTGCCTGAAATTATGTTGTTTATTTTTTGAATATATACTTAAAAAATAAGGAAAATATTTAAAACATTTATAATAGCTCATGCATCCTTGTTCAACTTTAATACATATACTTTCAGTACATAAGAAGTCTACTTTTCGGGATTATAGATGAAAATGAAATACCCCCTTGATGCTTCCCTGTTAGCTATTATATTATCTTTAGATCATTTTTAACCAGAAATTCCCTGCTGTTTCACTTTTGGTTGTTTCAAATATTTGTTCCCACGGCATGGTGACTTTTATCTAATGATATAGTATCAGCAGTTTATTATGCACTGTGGGACAGCAAGTAAATACTATTCATGTATGTGCTTTAAGCTAAAAATAAAATCATAGCTGTCAAGTAGATAATGTTTGTAGGACCTGTTACAAAATTTGTAGCTCAGAGGTAGGTGGGAGGATGTTTTATATATATATATATATATATATTAAAACCTACATTTAAAATTAGAGATCATCCTCAATAATTTTGATATGATTTCTTACAATACATAGTATAGTGGTTTACCGAAACTGTATAGTTTCCTATTTAAATTATAAGATATATCTGTAAAAAGTTATATATTTATATACTGTTTGGTACAATACAATGTAATGGCATTGACTAGCCAACTCTCACACATTTATTTCCTATTTTATTGTAGATGTAAGGTTGGATTGATCTTTTTTTATATTCATGCACCCAGTAACTATAATCTTCTCAGAGCTATCAGTTGTTTTTAACTAGCCTTTATAGGAATTGATAAAGGACTAAAATATACAACAAAGTATGATCATGATTCCCGGATGAATGTGATTTATATGTCTTATTGTTATCAGAGCATCATATCTTCCTGTGGGCATTAAAAAACAAAGTATGTCAAGTACATACTTATTTTTTTTTAGTTTCATGTTTAAATATTTAGAACTTGAAATGTCTCCTGAGTCTTAATTTCAATATGCAATTCTTACTTACAATACTCCATATGTGTTCCTTTTGGGTTATTTACTAAAAAAAGGAAAAAAAATACAGTTTGGTGCATCTTCATTAATGAAAACAATTTCTTGAAATTAAGATTTGCCTCCTTTTTACTGCCCCCATTTAATGCAACTCTATAAATTGTCATGGTATGTTAATAAATATATATTAATTTAATTACATTGTGTTATGAGACAATGCCCAATCACATACTTGAGATGCAAAATTTAATTTACAAAGGAATGACATCATTTTCTTGGCCTTCAGGTAACTATTGTAAGCCTGCAAACAATATGATCTCAAAAGAAGACCTTTCGTCTTCTAGGTGGACAGTGACATCCCTACCCAACTCACGAAAGCCAACAAAACAGGGCAATAGATAAATGGAAAGGAGTCAATAAATAACAAAATAAAACATCTAATAGCCATTTACAACGAATGAAAGATATGCAACCAGAATACAAATTTAACCATAGATTATGTTATTAGAGTTCTCTTACAAAAGGTCAACACAAATGTGTTTGTCAAAGTATATGATACTTTATAAAGGTCCAGATTGAACAAACACCAGTGTCACCTACTTGTTTGATGCCACTCCTATATTGCATCACAGCCAATGTGCCTAAAAGGGAGGAGGAATTGGTTGAAAGCTAGGTAATCGTTAGAGCCATGTCCTATTGGGCCTATATTAGCCCTTGTCTAACTGTCATCTGTCTGATCTGCATTGATCACCTTTGTGGAAACATGCACACCCCTCCTATAAAACTTCTAGGTTTGCCATATGCATCACCGAATAACAGTGATAAGTATAACAAATGCCTTTAACCTTTTTTTCAATACATAGCCTTAACTGTGACATCCTGTGTAAAGTTCTCAATCATTTTTTTCTACCATTCGCTATAAAAGCCTTCCCAGAGGCAATTTAAAACATAGGTATACCTCATTCATAGTTTTATTTACTAAGTTTATTTAATCAGTCCCTGGGAGGCTGGCTAAGTTACTGACTTAATACTTGTGGCTGTTACAGCAGCTTGCTGAGCGGGACCCTGTATAGCACTATTGCCCCCACTAGCAAGCTCCTGAACTCTCCAACTATTGTTGTTTAAACCACCAGTGTGTGCAGAAAGAACTTTAAGAAAGGAAGAAATTTAAATATCAGACCCTGGTCTGTAACTTAACTAGGGCTTATGCAGAAAGCGAAGATTCAGCAAGTAAACACTACTTAAAAAACTCAGCATTGATCATGACACTGGTTGAATCATTAAAGGTCCTGCCACAAATCTTTTCTCCAGCTCTCTTAAATCTCACAAAATTGCCCATTGGCTGTTTTGTAAAATATGGTGTGTGTTATGTTGACTCCAATTAAATAATCCACTTCGCTCCAAATCAATCAACTATCAAGCAGTCAGGGGGACATGGGAGCGGATATGGCCTACCTTCAGGCCATGTTTTAAGACCTTCAAGATGACTGTGAGAACCTGGATAACTTCCCCAGATGCTCCCGCCTACAGACACGGGGGTTCCTGAATCTCTGGTAGATATTCTGTCTTTCTTCCATCGCTACTTTCGACAGCTTTTACCAGAAACTTCAGAAGCAAGCAACCAAAAAACTCCTTATCTGAGGCCAGCGGATAAAGAACCCCCTAAAGACATTGTCTTGAAGTATTATTATTACACCACTAGAGAGGCAATTGTGCGCACAAAGTGGAATGTTTCCCCCACAATGGATGTTATCACCCCTATCTGGTATGCTGATATTGCCCCTACTACTCTGTGCAAATGCTGTACCCTGAAACGCCTGACAATTTTCTATGGGAGCAGGGGATCTCATTTTGCTTGTGAGACAACACAATGGGTCATTTATTATCATGTGAGAACCCAAAGATGCAGAGCCCTTTCTGAGGCATCTGGGTCTGTGGATGCCCTGCTATATTAAGCAGCACCTTAATGGGATGCCTCCGCGGTCCCAACCGAGAAAGAAGACTCCTCAAGATTAGATGTCTCTAGCTGCTCCCTAATTACTGAGCTCAATATAGTATACTTTCCTGAGACTTACATAGAAGATGTGGCAATCTTCTTTTACCTATATATGTTACTTTCATACATGATGGTTACCTCTTGTCTCTGTTGGAGTTGAATACTGTTTTACCTAGCATGCAATCACTCCCTCCTCTCCCACACCCAAAAAAATATATATTTTCCACACTGACTGTGGATTAGGGGAAGACTGTGAGAGTTAATGCGGTCTTCCCTCCTTCTGACTCTACTGTGACTTTGAAGGTCACTCTTCCCCAGAGTCCCATCATTCACTAAGCCACACCTCTCTTTTCCTTCCTCCCTGTAGTTCAGGTATAGATCAAATAAACACATGTAAACATAATTTGTGTGTATAGCATTGGAGGTATAGTCCAACAGATTAACACAAACCCATCTTTGCAGGTATAGATCAACTGGGGATCACATGCAAACTCAGCACAGATCAAATAAACAACACATGGGAACAACACTGCAGGTACAGATCAACTAAATAAAATCTACAAACCCTGTATTTGCAGGTATACATAAATAATGTGTGGAAACATAGCATAGCAGATATAGATCAACATAATAACACACAAATCCAGCTTTGCAGGTAAAGATCATTGGAATTCACATTAAAACTCAGCATTAAAGGTACACAGAACTTTACCAGCACCCAGTTTACACACACAAATTACAGCCTGAGTCATCTTTGTACCCAAACAGCCCAGCGTGAGCCATCTTTGTCCCCAAACACCCTGATTGTGCCATCTTTGTCCCATAAACACCCTGCCTTTGTCATCTTTGTCCCATAAACAGCCTGTTGTGCCATCTTTGTCCCATAAACACCCTGCCTGTGCCATCTTTCTCCCATAAACACCCAGCCTGTGGCATCTTGGTCCCCAAAGCTCAAACACCCTGCTTGTGCCATCCTTGCCTTTCCCCAAATCACTTATACATCTATCATACACACAAAACACTTATACAGTCACTCATTCAATCTTACACAATTCTTTCACACAATTATTCATTCTCTCACTCATTCACACAAATCATTCACACATATTCATGAATGCATTTTCACCATTCATCCACATATTAATTCATTAATTCTCTAATTCATTCACACCATTTATCCACGCAGTAATTTATTCATTATCTTTCTCATTGAGTATATCCAATGACATAAAGGAAAGAAAAGCAAAGGGACATTTGAGCTTTTCTACAGGGTTAATGCCTTCTGTGCTTAACCTAATTGTAAGTGCAATTCGTTTTTCCAGTGTTTTTTTGAATCAGAGATATTGTCACCATTGCGGTTTGTTTTATGATGAATTTTAGAGTTTCATGAAGACACAAAGAATAAAGAAACATTTTAAGTATTATCAGATGGGCTTGACACTCCTATTTAATGTGTGAGTGGTACTTACACCTTTACACTTGTAGTTTTATTATCCACTAGTGCATTACACTATTTTGCTTTATGTCATTGCGCCCCAACTTTGGATATCCTCGTATTGTTGCAATGGATCGCATTTCTTCCTAGAACTTATCTTTCTTATTCACAGAATTCTTACAGAAATTAATTAATTTATTATCTCACACAACTGATCCACACATTAATTCTCTCACACATTCACAAAATTCATACACACATTAATTCATTAATTCTCTTAAACATTCTCACTCTTTCTTTCAAGATTCTTACAACCTCACTTTCTCACAATCTCCTCCCCCTTCTCACTATCTACCCTTGTATCTTCTTACCATGTGTAGGTGTTTTTACTTAGTACAATATGTACTTATATCATATTGTGATATTCCTATCCTGATGCAGCTACAATAAAGGGTTAACCCCAATGAAGTTCAATATTAACTAGCAGCTAGGAGCTGAAGAAAAGGACACTTTTTAAATGCTTATTGCAGATGCAAAATGTAACACTTACATTTTCTTATCATTAGAAAATAAAATTATATACCACACAAGCATTAATTAATTGCATATACTCCAGATAAATTACCTAATAAATTGGTATGGTTAATGGTTAATGGGGTCTTTATGTTTAATTTAGGGCAGTTATGGTTAATGGGGTCTTTAGGGTTAATTTAATACTGAGGGCTGAGGGTTAATTTAATGAATTTAACTTAAGATGCAGTTAGAGGTAAGGGGGCAAACTAAGGGGAATCTAAATCTTGGGGGCAGTGAAGATTAATCCTGTATTTATTTATAAAAGTATTGTCAGTGTGCTGTGAATGATTCTCTGAATGACTCTCTGAATCTGAGTCAGGAGTCTGTGAATCAATGAGCTGTAACCTGATCCCAGAGTCGGTGTCTGAGTGATCTGCAGATGACTCACTCTAGGATCAGCTACAACTGCAGTTCATGATTCACAGACTGAACTGTTACAAATGAATGGATCAAAAGAACGATTCGTTAATGAACCGGACATCACTAGCCTCAGTCTCTCTGTCCTGCCGCGGCATGCGCAGCTTCACTGCTTCACTCATCATGAAGCGCCACACCATGACCATGGCCTCAAGCTCCCACTACTGCTGTCAGGGCAGCGGTAGGGAGCTGAGGAGACAAAGGGGGCCGAGCGGTTGCTAAAAACTTTTTCATGTGCCACCACTCTGTGCCCTTTCTCTTCTCTCCCTGCCTCCTCGGCACGGCCCTGGCGTTGGTAATGTGGCAGCACAGCTCGCACACCCCTTAGGCCTGCCCTGTCTAGAAGGGTTGGGAGTTTTTCAGTTGCACAGAACTTCCTATACCTGCCTAGGGACGTTAATATTGAGAATCTCTGACCCTAGACTTACCAAAGTTGCCATTCTCTGGTGATCTGTTTTTTTTTCCAACACCTGCAAAGCTCGAATTTCTTCTTTTGGGATGCTGTCCCAGAGGTTTAAGCTCTTAGGTGTGAGATATGGCGGTGGGACCAATCAGAGCTGACACAACTCAATGACATTGGGGTACTGGGACGCAGTCTAGTCTTTTTGCAGTAATTGTGCAGTGATCACTCCTGGAGGTCAGCAACAGCAAGGTAATGTCCATGAGGAGTATGCCTCTCCAAGTTCTGAATCTGAAGTTAGAATATGATAACGTTATATATTGTATACAAAGGAATAAAAGCGTTAGTTGTTTAGAGGAAGTACTACTAGAGTATGAAAGGATGTATGAGGAGGTTTAATTAGTACTCTACATGCATGGCCATCCTTCCTATAAAAGCAGAATATGTACTCATCTAAAGTACCACTTTTTAAGAGTGCCATAGTTACCAAATAGTAGTAAATCTAGCCATACCTACCTACAATGTTCCCCTTTCCTAAAATATTTTAGTAATTCACACTTGTGCTCCATACACAAAATTGTGTCACTTATCATAAGGTGTTATGCTGCAAGGCGCTGCTATGGGCCAACAAAAATATGTTAAATCAGAATGAAAAAATTGTAGAGGCTCTGTTTTTATTTGGGCCAATACGTAGTGTTGTTATAATGGCTAAAAGAATAACATATGGTAAGTGGGGCAAATTATTATCTCCACTGTACTAAAGATATCAGTTATGTATAAAAAGTGATTCTGCTGCAATTTTGCAAATATGGTCTTTTAACCATAGCAACACTATGGGATATATGAGACAAATGTAAATCACATAAGCAATTGAAACCAAGGCAAATTTATGCAACAAGCAACTATGGTAGACATCTTTAAACAGAGGTACAGTATGTAGAATGTACGTGTTTTTATTACATATGTTTTTTTGAAACTGGATATGTACTTGTGTCTGTTAATATGAGTGAGTCATTATGTGACACCAGCATATCAAGCAGCCTTGTATGTAAATGCTTTTTATGTGATTTTTTTCTCTTCACTTTACACTCCACATTCATTATTGTAGTGCTCTAAACTATAATATTGTTATTATGTACCACTTCCGAGAAAGCAGTCAATGATATTTGTTGAGTGTACCAGTAAATGGCTTATTAAACCATGGTTATTCTTTTGGGATTTTGTGAAATGTCCACAGATCTTTAAAGGCTTTTAGAGAGTAAATAATGAAATGTCTAATGACAGGACAGTAGAAAAAAAAAAATAACAATGGTGCCTAGTATTATTATTATTAATGCATTTTGTGCATAGCTTTAAAAAAACTATTTAGCTATTATTGTAACCTGCCTAATATTTTTTACATTAAAAATAAATCATATGATTTTTTGTTATTATGTTTGCAATATTTTTAAGCACATTTTGAAATGTGTCTCTATTGAAATTGTTGAAATTTATAAAGAAAAATCTTTCATTACTGTTTATATAACTAAATGCCAGATTATTTAGTAATTTTGTCTTCTACTTTTATGTTAAATATTTTTTTGCAATACAGACTTGAACGGCCCTCATAGACTTAAATGATATCCATAGACTTGAATTGGCCTATTCAAGTCTACGGAGGATGCAGTGCAGCTTCCAAACAATTTCAATCTGCTGTCACCTGGAAAAGATGGCTTGTATTTATTTATTTATTTGGTTCTGTGACCCCTTTCTTGGGGCCGTAAATCAGGGTTTATGGCTTTGTGTATCATCACTGGATGGGACCTGAAAAGGTAAGTGATAATTTTTTGCCCCCTGGGGGGGACTTAAATGTGGATGGTGGTGGGATAGGTAGGGTGTTTTTTATATTTTTTGATAGAGGGAAGTGCACAGGCAAGCTCCAACTGAGCTTTTACTGCATTTACTCACCGTAATGGCTAGAGGATGGGGTGATAGGAGCATAGATGCCACTTTAGGGCTTATGCGTTTTGTTTAATATTGAGTGCTCTTCATTTTATAGTGGATAATCTGTATGTGATCTTGTTGGATAATTATATAGACTTTGAAGCTTTTTTAATTTTATGGACTGTGTATATTTGACTTTATTTGCTATACAGTATATTTTGTGGTGAGACTAGGGTCACCACATTTTGCCAATCCATTTCCTGGACAATAAATTACCTCTAGAGGTGTGGTTGAGGTGTGGTCATGAATGTGGCTTGTGACAGATGATTGTGGCTTGTGGCAGATCATATGTGTTGTCTAGTAGAGAAAGAAAGAGAGCAAAGAAAGGGGACACAGAAAAAAGAAAAATCCTCCAATCATGGAAGAGGACGTTGCCATATTGCCTATCCTATGCATGCTTACTTGTTTTGTACATGGTACATGTATTACCTAATTTTGACATACATTCAGTATAAGCAACAAGTGTTCTCTAACCAAAAATGTTGTCAGGGACGCACATTACCTCATGAAGCAACTGTCTAACTTACGAAGTAAGGATTCATATGTATTTGTGACAATATACCGGAAGTTCTTATATGACATGGCAACCAAATACTTCCATTTATGGTCTTAGCTCAATATATTACTTAACTGCTTCAATTTGTTAATTTCCGAAAAAATAATAGTAATTGATGTGTATGATAGTGGGTATGTATTCGAAAAAAACATATAAATTATGATTCAGAATTATATCCCTTATATGTAATGATATAGCCCAATGTACAGTATCATAAAGCTATAAAAGGATGTGGACAATATTATTCAAATCTACCGTATTTGTGATAGTGGGTATACACATAAATCTATTCTTTTAGAATTGTACTTTGCGTAGGCATATACATATTGTACATATTCTGTTCATATTGTCTATATTCAAATATATTCATGCAATATATTCATGTGCTGCATGAATCACCAAATAAATATTGCTCTTTGTCGTTATTTTTAGTTCTGAAACTTCCAAGGTAACAAAGTACTGTACCACTGACTTAAATTAGTGATTCTAACAGCTTCTAAGTTAGCAAGTCTATATTCTTCGATACATTTCACTGTTATTTCAAAAACGTGTTTTGCTGTTCTTCACATGAAAATGCATCTCATTTAAAACTAATTATAAAAAATACTTTGGTATTCAGTACATTAGTCTAGTAAACAAGTCAACTGAACCTTCATACACATCATGTATCAATTTGACAGATTGTAACATCCAATTTATTTATAAGAAGGATAACTGATAGCCCATAAAATTACAGATTTAAATGTATTTAAAATAATAAAATTGGTTACAGTAATAATTCAGGGAATGCATTTGGCCTATCCTATGCTAGCAAGTAGTAAATACATTGTGTCTGTTCCTTTGCTGTGGTGTGATTAGAAATTTCAAATATCTTTAATACATTCTAAAACCACATACTCAATCTTAAATCAATTATTGGGAAGAATATCTGGCAATGAAGAGTTAAACACGAATTACCACATAGATCACGTATTTTTCAAAAACAAAATTATAAAATATATGAGTGCGTTAGTGTTACCTCAAAGCACATCTTTCACATTCTTTATTCTCCTGGATTTCTCATACAGTCTTTTTTGCTCAACTGTAGTATTTTCATTGCAAAATTGCTATGCTGAAAAGCGATAACTAACTAGTAGTACCGCACAAAATATTTTTCAAGTGCTGGCTATTATAACTAACACAGGTTTACATTATATTGTCTAATATCTTTTCTCATTAGGCTATATATAAGTTATAAGTCTTTTCCAACAACATAGTGATCTAACATATGATGTTCTAATTTCATTTGCCGGCAACAACCAGAGGAAAATATTATAAAATATCTGTTAATTAAATTCAAAACTGATCACTAATACTAATGATGCTTGTGTGGTGGAAAGTGTACCTAACCCAGAAGTCTGGTGATAACAGAAGCAAACGTACAACAAAGCAAATAATCAATGCACAAAACTAAGTAACAAAAATCATATACAAAAATAAAAGTTTATATAAACTAATCAGGTGGTGTAACTGACACCCATCAACAGAACAATATACTAGAAAAGGATCTGTTTACATTCTATGAACACATCTGATGTTTATTGGTTTTGATTGATATATATATATATATATATATATATATATATATTATATATATATATATAGTTCGTAGAAGCGAAAAGCTCATCATTTTTATCCGAAATACATGTGCTCACATTCACTCACATTTACTTGGACTCTCACATGCTCTTATTCTTTCTTTCACACACTCATTCTTGTTCACACTCTCTAAATGCTTCCCTACCTTCTCTGCCGACCACTTCCGCTTCTGTCGACCACTTCCGTATCTTCTTCATCATCATCTTCAATCTGCTATCTTCAATCTTCTATCTTTGTTCACATATGCACGGACATAACCAAGTGTGAACCAAATGCGCAAATAACAAAATTAGTTGCCCAAAAACAAATGGGCCAAAAACAACCAGAAAATTAATCTGAATTGTTTTTTATCCCAGTTGTATATGGCCTTTATATATTGAGGCAGACATTGACAATGGTATAGCATAACTCGCATCACTATATGTATATATAGAGTCAGACATTGATGGTGGTACAGCATAACTCCCATTACTATATACAGAGCAAGACATTGATTGTGGTACAGCATAACTCCCATCACAATATAGAGTGCTAGACATTGGAGGTGGCACAGCATAACTCCCATCACTATATATGGAGCAAGACATTGACAGTGGCGCAGTATAACTCCCACCACTTTATACTGAGCTAGGCACTGATGGTGATACATATTAACGCCCATCACGTTATACAAGCTGTGCACTGATGGTTATCCACATAATTCCCATAATACTATCACTGTAAGGCGCCTACCTTGGATGGACGCCGGACGTCCTCTTCTTCTTCCCAGCAGAAACGCTGGCACCGCTGCGTGAAGCAGCCGCTCACACATGCGGCCGCTTCATGAATATTTATCAGGCGGACCGCCTGCTGGATTCCCCCGCGTCGCTATGGTGACAGAGGACACGGTTACGTCCCACACGCCAGGGAATGCCCCGGGGCTATTTAAAGCACTTTCTTCCTTCTACTGGTGATCAGTTATACTGGTGCTTCTTGTATCTCGTGAGCCCCTCCGTATTTATTATATCCTTTCCTGTGTGTCCTGGTATCCTGACCCTGGTCTACTTAACAGCTTTTGTGAACTTCTGGCATCCTGACCCTGGCTTTCTAAACGGCTACTGTGTTCGTCTGGCATCCTGACCCTGGTCTACTAAACGGCTCTGTACTTCCTCCATCCTGACCCCAGCTTTCTCAACGGCTCCTGTGTACCTCTGGCATCCTGACCCCCAGCTTTCTCAACGGATCCTGTGTACCTCTGGCATCCCGACCCTTGTCTACTAAACGGCTCGTGTAAACATCTGGTATCCTGACCCCGGCTCTGTCTCGACCACCTGTGCTTACGGTTACACCGCCAAGCGTCCTGTTATTCCCTCCAGGCCCCTTGTGTGTGTTCCGTATTGAGCAACTGTGTTCTATTCCTGCATGCTGGATTCCTTCCGGTAAGATGTACCTCACAATCACACTATCCTCTTCCTCCTTTTTCTGTCTCCTGAATAATGGTTCTAGGTGTAGCTTCAGTGCTGAGCGCCGAGATATTGTTGAATGTAAGATGCGTATTAGGTAGGTATTGCTGTAGTTATTTGTTCATGGCCATTACAATGGGTCTTTGCATTCTGGTATTTAGTTTACTGAACCTATGGTTTTGCAATTAATACCGATGTCTTGATGACGGATGAGTTCCTTTACTTAACAGGTAATTCTTTATAAATACTGTTATGCCTGAATGTATAGTTACCTTGATAAGAGTCCTGATAACAGTCCATGTCATGATTTTATGATATACGGTTTATCCATCGCCAAATACTTGTTGTACTCTCCATTGTTTTTATATATATAAAAAAATCCTGATGGCAATGTTATTAATTTTGCCATCTCTATAGAAATAAATTAGTGTCTTTATATTCTCTATAATTCTATTGAAATGTGTGATGTTTTGTAACATAGTATTAAGCTCTATATCATAAAGAAAAAAATAAACTTGTTGCTAATACTGCCCCACACTTATCCCATGCATTGTGCATTCAGAACATAAAGGGACCAACTGGGGCTGATGTCCCTAGTCTACCAGTGGTACAAGAGAACTGTGCATTCATTGTCACTGCGAAACATGGAGAATTACATCATAATTATTTGTTTATATCAATAACACAATTTATCAATAGCATTGATACGAATATTAAACAAAATGACAAAGCATTATGGTTAAACAGTAAATTCTAAATAACATTTTGTTTGGTTATTTATAGTTTTGCTTACAATTGCAAATAATCTCAAGATTATCATTGGAATTTTTTTTAAGTTGTTTTTTATATTGTCTAGAAGGAATTATCTATTTTAATTGATTTTCCTTTTTAGCAGTACACATTTCTTTATTTTACTTTGGAGTTAAATTGCTTTTTAAAATTGAAGGACATTTTTTTTTCTTTTTTACAATTCTAATAGGTTTCAGAATAAGCCCATATGAGTGTGATAAGAGAAAAATACCCAAATCATTTTAAAAAAAACTCTCACAGAAATGACTTTTTATTACTATTCACTGTATTCTGCTTAAATGATATGTCACTAAGCCTATCTTTCATTTAACCTTCTAGATTTTTGGATATTTAGTATAACATTCAAACTAAGTGTGCTATTACTTTAAACGCTAAAAAAATATTAGATAATGTTTCCATTTTGTTTGCAAGGCCTGCTTGGACTGATGCTATTTAGAATTGACTAGAATTGCAGCTGCTGTAATAATGCAGTGCAATACCCAACCTCTGAAAATATAATTCTATGCCAAAATAAATATTATTTTATAGTGGTTTATTACCTCTTCACCATGTTTTTCATATTGTGTAACATTAACACGTGACAATATTGTTTATATGACATTTCTGATTAAGGAGTACATTTGCTATTAGTGTGTAAATAAATATTTAATATTCATATTAAAGCCAATTCAGGGAAGTTGGTTATTCTAGCTATGTGTGTTTCACATAGTTGGATTTCTAATAAGATAGCCGGAACACTTGCCTATAGTATGCCTGGCCGGAACGATATGCACCAGACCTGACTTCATTCCAACCCAACCATTTTTCAATAGTCATACTTACATTTTCTTAATGTTATTTCCAGTCCATGTTTTCAAACTAGTATTTGTTTGAGAGTTTATGTTCTCAGAGACACTTTAGGTGTGCCTAATATGTTTTTTGGAGATGTTTGATCCACAGCATCATGTTTAGTGAAAACTAATCACAGTATGTCAGCACATACATCAGCTGTCAAGTACAGTGGTGAAAGGGTGATGAGGTGGGCTTGTTTTGCAGCCACAGGACTTGGTAACCTGGCAGTCATTGAGTTGATCATACACTCCTCAATAGAAATTTCGTCATGCAACAGGACAATATTCCAAGCACACCAGCAAATCTACAGCAGAATGCCGGAAAAGAGAAGAATCAAGGTGTTACAATGGCCCAGTCCAAGGCTAGACCTCAACCTGATTAAAATGCTGTGATAGGACCTTAAGATGTCAGTGCATGAACAAATTCCAGCAATCCTCAATAAACTGAAACACTGTTGTAAAGAAGAGTGGGTCGAAATTCCTCCACAATGATATGGGAGACTGATAAAGTCATACAGAAAACAATTACTTCAGGTTATTGATGTGAAAGCTGGTTCTACATCTATTCATTTACAGACGCTCATTCCCTTAATCACACATACTTGCTCATACGGCCTCCCCCACCCATTACCTGAACTCCAGATCTCTCACTGGCAGACTACTGCAGAGGCCCTGCTGCTTCTACTTCTCTGGCCACGCCCCCAGGAGAAGAAGGAACAGAGCAGAGTCATGTGATGTGCATTCACGTGACTCCGTTGGGTTCCTGCTTTTTCTGGCCGAGATGCTGCTCGCACACTGTGTGACTAAGGCGCAGGTAAGCAGCCCAGCCCCTGTGGACGATTATTTTCGGCTATTTTTTTTTATTTCGGCATTTTGACGATAATGCCCTTTTCAGCAGATATATTTCGGCCACCGATATATCTGTGCATCCTAAGATTAAGAAACGGTTCAGCGAACTATACATATTTTAAGAAACAGTTCGCATGAACCGGCATGGACCGTCAAGAACCGGCTCCTCCTGGATTTCTGAAAAAAAAGTCGTGATCAGAAAACAAAATCTGTTGCCCAAAAAAGAATGCAGAAAAAAAATTAAACAAAAAAATTGCCTAAGTCTATTTTGCCTAAATCTGTTCTTTGTTGTAATAAGCTATTGTAATGGTTATTTAGTATACACTTAAAATTGAATAAACATATAATTATATGATCACTGAGCAATGTGATAGAAAAATTAAACTTTCCCCTTTGTTATCAAACTTTTCTAAAATAAAAATACATGGAAACAAAATATATAAAAGTGTGCAATAGGACAAGACACACTGGGGTGCACAATCCAATCTAGATTTCATTCACTTGGGGATCTACTAATAATGCATAAATCACATTATAGTAGTAGATTATAGCAGTCCTTTTATGAGATAATCAACATGTTTTATTGCATTTTTTTTCTTTTTCCTGAGAGTTAAATTTAAAACATTTGATGGAAGAGACTCTTTATTTTTGTAAGTTATCAAAAGTCATTTTTGGAAATGCAGTCAGTGTTCTTGGCTTACCATTGAGCATAAGCAAAAGCAATGGGTCATTTTCATGCTAGGACCTTTATAATTGGGATGTGTTAGGACATTTCAAATCTTATGCATTTCTACACACTTATACTTTTAAAAAACATACTAAGATGATTATGATTTAACTAAAATATGAATTTGAGCTCATTCTAAGTTTTCACATTTTTGCTATTCTGTAGCATCACAATCCTATATTTTCTTAATCTTTGGTCTTTCAGTGTCCACTGGTTAATTCTTCAGTTTTCCTGGCATCTTCCATGAATTTAATACATTTTAAAATAATGTGAAAACATATGTATTTGATAAAATGTAATATCTCCAAATCTAGAGTATACAATGTAAAAAGTTGCTACATATAAATATATAAAATGGCTAAATGATCTATAATTGCAAAACTTTTTTCCCCCATGCAAAACTTTTTTCTATTTAATTTCATGGGTGATTGGGATTTTACAGTTGAAAATGTATCCAATCCTCCATGAAATGTACTTGTCTAAAGATGTCCAATACTGTTAACATGAACAAAAAGTATTTAAAAAGTCTTGGTTCCATTCAGTTTAATAAAAGCTATTTAGGATTCATTAGATTTGTATATTATAACTTAATGTCAAATAATATTTTCTTAATTTGGATTAAATTATAAATTATAGCACCCTCAGATGATATAAATAAATTGAGTAATTTTCCTATATAAATGTAAGTGTAAAATGTGTATGAAGGAAAAATGTTTGTCTTATGTAATATATAATATAGAAGTACAAGTAGTAGTAGTAGTAAACACTTTTAAATGGCCTAAAAGGTTCTAAAAACCTACAATACATATATATCATACTGTATATATATATATATATATATATATATAGATATATCTATCTATCTATCTATCTATCTATCTATCTATATATACAGAAGTAGTTACCAGCACTCAGGTCTTCTTTTTAAATAATGCAATGATGCTCCTTTAGGGTCAACATTTCAGTCTTTAATGACTTTCATCAGGACACAAATGAATATGCAAAACACATAGAGAATAATAACATATTATTTATAATTGTAGAAGAAGATATTCCACACTCAATTTCGGTTCAATTTTTGCAGAAAAAAATTGCTTTGGTAAAAAACGGAAAAAAAAAATTTCCCCCTAATTTTTCCATTTTTTCCCCCAGACCTACCCATTCCCTACACATGGAAGTTTGGAAAAGAGCAGGGCCGGCCCAAGCCAAAATTCCGCCTGGGGCGAAGTTTAAAATGCCACCCCCCCATTATCTACCCTTCCTTTTGCTCTGGAAAAAACCTTGTCTTATAATCGAACAATTGGTATGCCTATACCAGGCAGTGGTGTTACAGTTAAATGGTTATTTTATGCAATTAGATGGCTGCCCACTCATGCTAATGAAGCTTAATAAATGTTAAAATGTTTATGATTATTTGTATATTTGTTACTCCTTCGGTGCTTGATTTGTGTACCGACCTGGCTATCCTGACCATCCTGATTGTGTTAACCCCGGCATCGCTGAGTTCATCTGTGAATCCTGTTCTACGCTGACTTCTACACCTTGCAATCTCAACTCATATCTACTCTATCTGCTACACCTGGCCTCCTCACTGTTGGGATCATCTAAGTCCTGGTTGCTGCTCACGAGGGTCTCCTTTGGGAACGGTACTCCAGGTGGAAGAACTTCTGCGGTGAGTGCCGTGGTGTCAGCGGTCGTGACAATATTGAAATTAGTTACTTATTTGATTAAGTGACATGTTAAGTGTCACAGTGTGGAGATATATGTTGAAAGCACTGTGGACAAAATGTATTCATTAGCTGACCTTAGTAAAATTATTAAACTTTGTATTTATGCGGTCTCATACTTTAAGGCTACAACAGGCTAGGCACCTAGACACATTATGTTATTTGCCTCCAGCTAAGTTCTGAGCCACATCCTGCCCTGGACAGGACTCCCACATCACCCAGCACTCATGACCCTGACATTATGTCTGTTTTGTCTAGGCACCAAAAAATTTTCCAAAGGAAAAAAAACAAGCCCAAAACAAAATGCATCGGCTATTTTGGAAACATATATCATATGGCAGTCATATGTCAGAATATGCCAAAAATGTACACTGTTATACAGGCCATACATTCACTACTTTACATTGTAGCAGAGTATCATTTCTGCAGTGTTGTCACATGAAAAGATATAATAAAATATTTACAAAAAAGTGAGGGGTGTACTCACTTTTTGTGAGATACTGTATATCTAATGCTTGTAAATGCTGATTGGCCAGAGTGAAAATAGGAAGGCAACCCTCCCACAGGTTGTTTGACAGCCATAGCAATTAATGAGACCACCCCCATCAACGACACCATCCCCATTTTTTTGTTACATCAGTTATTGATATGTACCCTCCCACTTTACCTCATCAAGGACCAAAATGGCTTGTAATGGCGGCTACACGGGGCAACAAATCCAAATTTTTTTGGTCACTTTTGCAGTTTGTTTTCGTTAGTTTTGTCAGAGATCGCTTTCGTTTTCCTTGATGCGTACAAACGTATGAATGCAAATGTCTACTTTAACAGGGAAGCCCTCAATATACTCAGGCAAAGTTTGTTGAATTCTGCAAAAACAAATTTCCCTGAACTGGTGAATCAAACAATATATGTTTTAAATGTTTTTTAATGTGATCTCAACTATGTCTTCAACAACCACTATATTTATTTAGCGCCTTAGTAATATCCAAAACTGATTTTAAGCAGAGAAATAGGTAAATGCATTAATGCATGAGTGAGTGTTTAAGGGTAGAAATGGGACAGGCAGGCTGTTTACGGGGGCAGAGGTTGCAAAGGCAGGCTGCTAAAGGGGCAGAGTTGGCACAGGCAGGCTGCTAAACCCATTCGACTCAAGGTGATCCCAGGTACAGTATGTTCATAGCACTTTATCGACTAAACACAGATCTAAGGGAGTTTTACTTAACTGATAGTGTGATAGATAAGTGGGAAGTTGAAAATCAGAAGTTGCTCAACTCATATTTAGTTTTAAAAAATAATTGGTTTCATGGGGTTAAATTGAACTGGCCAGCTCCAAAGATGTCCCAAATAGGGCATGTACATAGGATGATCAGATTTAAAAAAAAATTGGTTTTAAATAGCAATACACTTCTTGTACTTATTGCCTTACTACCTGCAAAAACATAAAACCATTGGGTATTCAGGACACATATTAGAATCTACTAATACAGGTTGTTTCATTAGCTTTTGTAGATTAGTAAAACATTTTTCAAATAAAATTTTAAAAAAGTGTTGTTTTGTTTCAATTTTTTCCCCTATATAATGTATTTATAGTAAATTAGATCATAATAGATAATATTTAAAGAAATTGCTTCTTGTCCTGAAAAAAACAATATAAAATGTGTGTGGGTATACTAAACACAAACAACACAGAAATGTTAAACAGTCATGGTAAAGAAGGATACAACCCCCCAAAAAACAGGGGTTAAAACCTTATATATGTGTTTATATTAACATTAAAACAATACTTTATCCATATTTTTGACATTAAGTCATTAATGTTTATTATTCATCCAGTATTTGAACAAATGTAGTATTGCTTAAGCAATACTGGAAGGGTATTGTATAACTAAATGACATAGGTGCTGCATTATTACAATTGCCACGTCGCCTGAAGTGTGATTTCAGGATCAATCAATAATTCATAAATCCGAGTAATATAAAACTTCACAAGCTAATGGAGATTCCAGGATAAAATGAATTCAATATATTACATTATTACATTTCAAACTGTTGTCATTTTTACTTAGTTACTTTCGTTATACTCAATCAGATATTATTTCAGTTTATTATTTTTTTATTAAACTGTGTATTAATCCATACATTTTATTTCCTGTGCACTAATCACACCTTACTAGATGACAGCAATTGTAATAACACATTTACACATAAATGTGTCTTATACTTGACAGGAATAGCCTTGACTCTTGGACTATGCCATGCGCAAAAAGTCCCAAATAAAAACACAGACATCAATGTGGGATTAAAAGGCCACAGCTAATTTATTAAACAAGTCATTGCCATGCCATGAACATAAAAGGTGCGTTAACATGACAATGACCCAAAACCATTTGCATAGCTTGCCAGGATCAACTGGAGCCAAACCATAAACTTCACCTATTGGAGGGTATCTTGTGAAGCTCGCCCCCTATACGACGTTCCAGCAAACACGCCCAGCCAGGAACTTCTGACCATCACTTTACCTCCAGTGGCTATAACACCACATAACACCCCCCGGCTACCTGGAAAGATACTAACCCCTGGCTGTGAAAAAGTGCCTATACCAGAAACAGAGAGACAAAGACAAGAACACCAACCAGAAACAGATCAACAAGAAACAAATAAATAAAGAGAGGTGGACAAATACACAGGACAAGCTGGCACAACAAAACAGCACTTCCTCCCCCTCCCATCTGAACTCTACATGACCCCCTGGCCTAGCCCTGTCAAGCCCCCCTCGGGGCTATGCAGACCCAATGGGCATCAGTACCAAAAACTTTTCAGGATATATGACAGTTAATGATTGTATAGCTATAGCTTATTTATTTAATATACAGCATTCTTCAAAATTGTAGTCTCATTTGAACAGAGCCCTCCTTATTTTTTTTTCTGGAAATCCAAATTGTGATGCATTTATGTACTGATTTCCCATATTACAACACTGCATAATATAATGCTGCTACATGCATCAATACATGATAATAAATGTTATGTTGCTATAAAGTGCATTAGTACAATTGACATTGGATTAATAATATGAAAGGAAACTGTAGAGGGTCAGAGTCTTAGATGTAATGTAAGGAAGTTTTAATTTATAAAGAGGGTGATAGATAAATGGAACAGACTGCTAACAGAAGTGGCAGAGGCCAATACAGTGAAGGAATTGAAACATGAATGGGTAGGCATATGATTATCTTAAATCTAAGGTGAGACCAAGGACTAAATAAGGATTGAGTCTACCATCCAGGTTACACCAAGGCAGGTGTGAGGGGTGCAATGCACAGAGTTGAATCTAGAAGTTGGCGAGAATCAGCAGAGTCACATAAAGTTGCATGACCTTGCAGAAGGATAAAAAAATGACCTTGTGCACAAATTGTCACGACCGCTGACACCACGGCACTCAACGCAGAAGTTCTTCCACCTGGAGACCCTCGTGAGCAGCAACCAGGACTTAGATGATCCCAACAGTGAGGAGGCCAGATGTAGCAGATAGAGTAGGTATGAGTTGAAATTGCAAGGTATAGAAGTCAGCGTAGAACAGGATTCAAAGATGAACTCAGCAATGCCACAATCCGGATGGTCAAGATAGCCAGGTCGGTACACAAATCAGGTAGTCGTACAAGCTGGGGATCAAAACCAGAGAGGGTAGTCAGACGAGCCAAATAAATAACTGGATATCACAGGCAGAGGTACAAAATCGATAAGCAGAAGGGAAGTCAGGCAAGCAAATGGTCAAAATCACAAGAAACAAACTCACAGCAATATTGAAGCATGAAGACCACAACAGGATAACTAGAGAGAGCACTTCCTGATTTTTAAATCCACTGTCTTCCCAAAGCTCCGCCCCGCAGATGACATCACTGCAGCAAGCCTCCTGCCCTGCCTAGCAGCGCCCCCTATGATGTCAGCAGGACCAGAGGAGGGCCGTGCCCTGGTAAGTATAGATTTCTGAGACTGGCGGGTGCGAGCAGACGTCCGTCCGCACTTTTCCGGTACCGAAGGAGTAACACAAATAACAAGTTTGGCTAGTAGCATAAATGGGCAACCGTCTTAATCAACTAAACCCTACTCAGGGAAAAGGGGAACAATGTCTGCTGCTGTCCCTGTAATGTCTTCAAGTCTCATTGTGACGAATCGTCCTGTGCCCCAGACTGGACACATCCGCCCGTCAGCTCCTTTCCTCTCCCAGTAAGCGAACACGCTGTGGCTGTCCGAAGAAAGCAGTCACAGACCAGCACTTCCCTCAATCATGAGACAGGACTTCATGCTTTGAGGTTAAAACAGAACTCTCTTTATTACAAACACACAGAACTTATATACAATCTCCATTCACTGTGCACCGAACCCAACCCCCAATCCCATCAGCCACATCCCATCACAAATCCCATCAGCCACATCCCCTCACAAATCCCATCAGTATACAGGGGATGTATCAGGTGAGGGGATTAAGGGATACAATGGGTTCCCCCACCTGTGTTATCCCCCCTGTAGTGCGGGTGCCGTCTGGGCAGACAGGGCTGTGTTGCTGATTAAGAGCCCCAGCCAGATTATAGGATCGTCTCTTTGAAGGCTGGAGCTGAATCCACATTCAAACCGGGTGCACATAAATAAAATAATAATAATAACAGTGAAGATAAGACAGGGTTCGTCACATTACTCCCCTCTTGTGCAAACGTCCGGCAGACACAGCCAGATCCCTAACGGATCGGCTTGGGGATGACCGGACCTCTACTGTCTCTAGTCCTGCGGGGTAGGGAGAGCGGGCGTGCGGCCTCTGGGGCACCCTGGCAGCCCCATGTCAGTCACCCAGGCTCCTAGGCCTGGCCCGTAGTCAAAGGGTAAGAGGCCAGCCCAGAAGCCTCTCCAGTGGGCAGCCCTCTTTAGTCTCCTCTGCAGGCATGGGAGACCTTTCTCCAGGGCTTCCTTTCCCCTCTGGGCCCTCAGCCCAGACTCGGCTCCCTCCCAACCTGATGGAATCCTCCCATGGTTACCCTGACTACGGGCTTGTCCCAAGTCAGCTCCACATTCCCCCACCCAAACAACAAGAGCCCACTCCAAAGCAGCAGCAGTTTCACTTACCCCTACCTGGCTCTCCGAGCTGGGGCTCGTTTTGCCCACTAGACCATGCCGCTGGGGAGGAGTGCCGGTTGCCCTTCCTCCCATAATTGGTGACAGCCGCTGGGGAGGGTCGCCGCCTGCGCCCCCTCCCGGATGCTCGTGCTGGGGAGAGCCAGATAATGGGGGTGTAAGCAGTGCAGGGCAGAGGTCAGCGACTCTCTGTCCGGTTGCCAGTGCTTCTGCAGGGAACGGTGCTGGGCAGAGAACAGCGTCACTCTGCCCTGTGGCCAGCTCTTCCGCTGGTGGTTCCCTGCTAGCAGGTGGGGACCCTTCACTGTGGGGTGGGCAGAGGCCAGCAGCACTCTGCCCTGTTGCCGGCGTTTCAGCCAGAGCGAGGATTGCTGGTGCAGGACAGAGGTCAGCGACTCTCTCTCCGGGTGCCAGCACTTCTGGTTGGTCCTCGTTAGCCGGCGGGAACACTGTGCTGGGGGATGAGCAGAGGCCAGCAGCACTCTGCCCCGTGGCCGGCTCTTCTGCCGGTCTGGCATTTTGCGGTGCTGGGCAGAGGATCGCGTCGCACTGCCCTGGTGGGTCCCTGCTAGCAGGCAGGGACCTTTCACTGTGGGGCGGGCAGAGGCCAGCGGCACTCTGCCCCGCTGCCGGCGCTTCAGCCGGAGTAGGAGGGGCGCATGGTGCTGGGCAGAGAACAGCGTCCCTCTGCCCTGTTGTCTGCGCTTCTGCCGCCTCTAGTGGAAACCCATAGACCGCTGCCTCAAATTCCGGCGACTGCATGCGGTCCATAATCGCTCGGAAGACTTCCTCCCAAAAGTGATTGCCCACTTTCACCTCTTCGGGCTCTGGCTGCAATACCAGGGGCAGAGTGGCTGAACCTTCAAGTCCGGAGGCTTGCCAATTACAGTGAGCGGCCTCCGGAGCTTGCTCTGTAACATCGGTCGGCTCACACTGCATGGCGTAGCTCCCCTCGAATAGCGCCACGTATTCTGCCTCGAGGCACCATTCTCTGTCTACTAGTCTCTCAAGGTCTTGGCTGAGTTCACTTGTTGCAGTGGGCGGCAGGGCTCTCCGGCGCTTGTCACTAATGTCCCACCATCGGTCCATGTTGCCACTGCCAAAGAAACCCCTTTCCTCGAATGCCTCCCACAACAGGCCAGGCCCGCCAACATCCATCCCTTCCGGAGAATGGGGCTTTCTGGATTTTCGCTGCGGGCCTCGGGCTTCCCAGTATATGGCTCGGTACTCCTCTTCGAGCCCAATCTCCTGTCGGACCAGCCTCTCTAGCTCTGCAACCTCACCTGGAGACGCAGGTCCCCCGAACAAGTAGAGCCTCCCATTCACCTGGTCCCTGATTCGTTGTTCTAGGGTGGGCAGATGTGTACCTTGGTGGGCGCTCCACTTTTCTAGGGCCGCTCTCCATCTCACGAGCCGGGCTCGGGTCCGTCTCTCAAACTCCCATACTGGAGTCTCCGATTCGAGGGTCTCGACTCCCCTCCAAGTCACCCCGCATCCCGGTGACTGTTCAATCCACTCCATCTGTGGATCCGTTTGGCTCTTCCTCTCCAGGGTATAACTTTGTTCTGCGGCTAGTTGCTTTGGTCCGCTCTGGTCTGGAAGGAGTAGATCCCACCGCTGCCACCAATGTGACGGATCGTCCTGTGCCCCAGACTGGACACATCCGCCCGTCAGCTCCTTCCCTCTCCCAGTAAGCGGACACGCTGTGGCTGTCCGAAGAAAGCAGTCACAGACCAGCACTTCCCTCAATCATGAGACAGGACTTCATGCTTTGAGGTTAAAAACAGAACTCTCTTTATTACAAACACACAGAACTTATATACAATCTCCATTCACTGTGCACCGAACCCAACCCCCAATCCTATCAGCCACAT
Organism: Spea multiplicata; assembly: GCA_009364415.1. Classification (NCBI taxonomy): domain Eukaryota; kingdom Metazoa; phylum Chordata; class Amphibia; order Anura; family Pelobatidae; genus Spea; species Spea multiplicata. The sequence continues at coordinate 877 of VKOC01019833.1, read as the reverse complement.
CCCATCACAAATCCCATCAGCCACATCCCCTCACAAATCCCATCGGTATACAGGGGATGTATCAGGTGAGGGGATTAAGGGATACAATGGGTTCCCCCACCTGTGTTATCCCCCCTGTAGTGCGGGGGCCGTCTGGGCAGACAGGGCTGTGCTGGCTGATTAAGAGCCCCAGCCAGATTATAGGATCGTCTCTTTGAAGGCTGGAGCTGAATCCACATTCAAACCGGGTGCACATAAATAAAATAATAATAATAACAGTGAAGATAAGACAGGGTTCGTCACACTCATCAGTCTGTAACTACTGCTACTGACAAATGACATCAGCATATTTATATAGCTAATGATTGTCCATTCCCCTTGTAAATGCTGATTGAAAAAAGTAAAACTCTGACAGTTTATTGGACCCAACAATCGCAGGCATTACCATCAATGAGGCCACTCTCATTTTCTTGGCTACTTCTACCTATCAGTCATTGATATGTACCCTCCTATACACAGTTCCTCCCACTTTACCTCCTGAACAAGTGCCAAAACAGCTTGTAAGGACATGAGAGACATTTAAACAATTTCAAAAATGTCAACGGTAAGTTCTCAAATTTTCTTTAAATGCAAGATACATAAAATAAAAATAGACCATAGAAAAATATAGTATAATAAGTAAATAAATATGGGCCATACAGAGTCACACAAATTATAAAATGTTATTTTAGGCACAAATTTACATTGTTATGACAATACAATTTTTCCAATTCAAATAATGTTTATATTATTTAATGGAAAAATGTATCACTAAATTCTACTGCCACCATGCTTCGCATAAATATCCACAGGAGGGCTTTTTTGGTGGCAAAGATGCCACAGGCGGGCTGTTATGGGG
>VKOC01019831.1:0-19244 GCA_009364415.1 Spea multiplicata | reverse complement strand
AATCATATCTTATATTTTAAGACAAATTTATACATACATGTTCGTAATTTCAAAGGGTTCATTTAACTTGTGTCCTCCAACTACTTTTGAATTGTTCTCTAATTTTCATTGGGAGTGCCGTTATGGCGATACCCAGATGCATTAATAACAATATTTCGACCTTTGACTATCATTTTTGTTCCATTCCATCACCAATGAAAGAATGGGTTGCTAATCAGCCTTCCAACATGTGGTTGATATGTGCCGAGTTAATGCCTATGGAAATACCATTCATAAATCACTGTTTAACTTTCAGAGTATTTGAGAAATGACAATGCTCTAGAATCTAGACACTCTCTTCTCAGCTAAGAGGTTTTTTTATTACTCCAGAGCAAGAATGAAACATTATCTTTACTATGTACTAAGGTGCATTGCACAATGAGCATTGCATGTGCAAGGGGTAATAAAATAGATTTGCAAGCATCTTGCGTGATTTTAACGGTCCTATGTCTTAATTTTTGATACACCGCTTCCATGCAAGAAATGTTCATTGAAGACTGTTGGAGATAAGATGTACGGTACTTTACTTGCTTAAGACTTTGGCAAGCCTTCAAAGGTTCCCTGTTCACGGGATGATATTCATCTGGAACTTAGGTTTTCTAGTTTTATTACAATAAGGGTTCAGGAATCTTGAAACAAGAGCTCAGTTTATGCAGCGAAAAGTATTGCTGTGAAGAAGAGTACAAAGTCAGGGATTGTAGAGGTAATGTAAAGTGCCTTGTGGAAGTAGTGATTGGGCAGGTAAAGCATAGCGCTTTAAAGACTGGACCAAACAGTGTTACTAGTCTCCTACATGTTTTCACTTTAAAGTAATCTTGCTAAGATACTTTCCTATAAATAAAAATATGCAACGCTATTTTTTTTTTAAAAACAAAATACCAGTAGAAACATAGAATTTGATGCCAGATAAGAACCATTGTCTAGTCTGCCCATTTTTCCTGATGTAAGGGATTCAAACCTTAATCAGTCTTGGGTCCCGTCTTAGATTCAGGATAGCTTTATGTCTATCCCATGCATGTTTAAATTTGCTCCAGTATTGATTGGAGGCTGTTGCACTTATCCACTACCTTCTTGGTAAAGTAAAAATATCAGAAGCAAATTCTAGCTATAAAAATATACAAAAAACATGTAGATGCTATTTGGAACAAACAAAACTAATGTAAAATATGTTACACGGAAATCAGGCCTGAAATTATCGTATTTGTTCCATTATAAGACAAGGGGTTTTTTTTTCCAGAGCAAAAATACCCCTCATCTTATATTCAAATAGAGGTCTGACTATAAGACTAAGATCCAGATCCCCACCAGCACATATTTAATATGATTCTAACTAGTGCTTAGACAAACAATTCTAAGGATGAGCGTATATTTTGTGTCATTTTATTGCCTAAAAATATACTGGAACTTGTCTAGAGCATCAGCTACGAGTTCCCTTATATATTACAAGAAAATATCTTAAAATATTACGAAATACATAGCCATATTTACATATGACAGAGCGACAGCATGACCTTCCGGTGCTCCACCATAGAAGCCCCAGCGGAAGTACCGGCCAGCAGCAGGAGACCTGGATCCTCCTCTCTGGCCGCCGGTGAACGCCTGCGCGATGCGTGCACACAACCTCTGCTGCTGGAGGCCTCTATGACGGAGCACTGGCGTGAAGTGACCTTCTGGTGCTCAGTCATAGAAGCCCTGGCGGAAGTCCAACGTAGCAGCGGAGGTTGTCTGTTTTTTTTATAAGCCATATCCTGAGATCTACTGGTTCCCAAGTTACACATCAGTATTTGGTGTTGCAAACACAGGAAATGGGAAAAAAAAAAAAAAAAGTGTTAAGAAAAAATCTCACGTGCCTTGCTGGCAAAAAGAGTCAAAACATAAGCTCTACCTGCTTCCTATTACATGTCCTTCTAAATTCCTAACTCATTCATCATTTTCACCGGAAGCAAAAGTATATGTATATTTTTACTTTTATTTCAACAAATGCTCATCATCTCACGGTTTTAAATAAAATTAGAGCTGCTGCTTATTATGAAAAATGTGTGTTAAGACGGTCTGGATAGGAAAGGCAATGCAGATGTGAACACATACATGAACAAGATGCCTAACCAAGACTAATCTGTTGGATATATACAGGGTTGAACATAGACCAACTGGGTTACATGCCTCAGTAACAAATTAGAGTACTAAGGTGATACAAACTACAACAATTGTTGCAATATCATTAAGTACAGTAATTGTGCGTCTTCTCATATTCCTGCCTATATCATATTATGTTGGTGTAACTTCAAATTTAGGTATTGTCCTATACCATAGGTAACCTGTATGTATATATATATATATATATATACTACAGTATATTTGGTTTTTTTTTAACTATTATAATGGTGAATTCATGCATGATTGATTATGTAGTTTAATATGAAGCAGCATTTCATTGCCTGGCAGAGCATCATAGGAGGTATAGATAAGAAAAAGGGGTAGAGGTTGGCTACATCTTCTTTACAACCTACCGGTCACATTGTCCTGTATGTCAAAGAATTAGAACATACCACTCATATTCCATGTTACCGTCTTCTTCCTTCGGTAGCTCGAGAACTATATTCAAGACAACATGAAGAAAGAAATGGTGGAACTGCAGCAGCACGCAGTGCAGAACCAGACGGCGGTAATGATAGAGATAGGCACCAGTCTATTAAACCAAACTGCAGAGCAGACAAGGAAGCTGACAGATGTCGAAGCTCAGGTAAGAACATTCCCTCTGTGTAGTTCAAATAATAATTAAAAAAAAATCTACTGGAGCTAATTGTTCTAAAATGTTTTCATAGACATACATCTTTACATTTACTGACACGTTGTGAACATTTTTTTTTTTAAAAAAAGTAACTTACCTTGTGTTTAGAAATAAAATACTAATCTTTTCTTCTGATTACCGATTCTGGCTTGCTATTACTTAGCGCAACGCAATCAAATTTGAAAAGTAAATTTGCATAGTGAAAGATCACCAGATCTAACTAGTAGGTCAATATGTATAAGTTTTTGTAACATGTTCTTCTAAGTAAGTTGAGGGCCCAAATTGCCTCTAAGATAAGAAGTTCCACAGTAGGCAGACTGAAATGTTAACCCGTTCCTCTGAAAAGATTCAAAAATACTACTTCACAGAATGCCACAGAGTTTCAGGATTAACTTCAGAAACTCATTTGCGCTTAACAACGTTTAACACAACCAGGAAATTTAACACAGTTGCAACATGCCATTGGTTTGCTATATACGTGACTCCAGTATAGCCTAAGAAGACATCTGTGTATGTAGTGTGAAAGGGCAAATTCCACTGGAAATATTCACTTAAACCCCTAAATGAAACGACAAGCAGCCATAAGAGATATTTGACTATAGGTTTACAAGACCAAGGTTTACAAAGGCAACTCTGTGTGTCTTTATAAATATAAAGACAGATCTTCTTTGACACTGTCTTTTCTTAGTAGAATAGTTCATCTCTCACTGACCAAATATTAGCTTATCTGCCTTTTCTCCTCGGGTGATGCAAAATAGATAACTTACAAAGCACCAGCAACAAGACACATTTAAGCATTTAAAGTAATCCTGTCTATTGTTATCCTCTGCTGCCATTCGTTTTATGCCCTGAGAATTATGAAGAAGAGGTGTAGGAAACAAGGCTTGATTTACATTACAAGCATCACAAGGTACAATACAATAGTACCCCATCTAAACCAAACCAAAGGTTTGACAGGAGGGCATATGACGGAAATGAGCAAATGGTAAGAAGTGGACTAACCGGCAGGTGGGGTAGCAACTACTCCACGGCCATCCAGATATCATCCAGACTTGCCTTCTGCAGAAAAGTGACCGTCACCATGTTTGGCCAAAGTAGTAAGTGAGTGGGATACTTGCTGACATCCCCGGGCCTGAAGATGCCAACCCTTCCCTGGGGTCACAGTTGCACCAACATTAGCAAATTTGTGTAGCAGATAAAGTATGGGCTTTCGATCCGTTTATCAAAATGTTAACTTGAAAATTTGCTACTTTTTTATTAAGTTTGCAAATGCTATATTCTTAACAAGAAAGGTCTTTGTACTAGAATGCCTGTATAAATAAAATGTACCTACTACAATTTCAGGTAAGCAGCAATGTCGATATAAATATTTGTGATAAATACTACTCCAAGATCACAACAACATAAAATCACATCCTCCAGACATATTTAGCATGTCGGATGTGAATAACAAAGTCTTCCTGTCAACAGAAAGAAGCCCCAGAAAAACATGTACTTGTAATCCCTGTACAAGGACAAACGCTGTTGCGGCATTGTCTGAGAAGGAGGCAGTATGACGAGGCAGAGCCTACTTGGGGGTGCGTGCACTTCCAAAGCATTTCCTTTTTTAAATGCCGTCATCAATGAAATAAATAAAATTCCTCAGCTTGGCCAGAGAAGATGACGAAAGTTGCAGGAAATTATTTTTCTATGGAAGTCATGCACGCTTGCCCATCACACATTTTTAACATGCACCAGTAACTGTTGATTCATATATCAGGTTTCAAACATCACCATACTATTAGGTACATAATACTTAAAAAAAAATAATAAATAAAAAAAAATGTTGGTATGATTACTCTATCAAAGAACAAAATAAGACCATTTAAAAATGTATTTAAATATTTTGAGGATTATTGGTGATATGCTTCGTGGAGGAAGGATACAAACTCTTATTGAGCTTAATGATTGCTGGGTCCAAAATGGAATTTTAAACCAACCACCATAGCTGATCATTTCAAAGAGTAGAACTGGTATGTATGTGCGGGTGTATGTAATATATATTCGCCCCTTCCTGATTTCATTAGTTTTTGCATATCTGTCACACTTACTGATTTTAATATGACAAAAAGATACTGTTAGTAAACACAAAATGCCGTTTTTAAATCACAATTTCATGTATATGAGGAAAGAAAGCTATTAAACCCTACCTGCCCCTATATGAAAAAGTAATTGCTCCGTTACTTAATTAACCAAATTTCATTGATAATTGTGTTCAATTTCACTAGACACACCCAGGCATGATTACTGCAAATCCTAAACATCAATTAAATAGAACCCGTCCGTACAAAGTAATGTAAAAGGCTCACTGCCAGTTATCGCAGACTATCAGTTATCAGGTTTAGGGGGCAGTTACTTTTTCACATGGATGATGTGGTTTTTTATTAACTCTTCACATTCACTAAATGAAATAAAAATGTAAAAGCTATATATATGTAAAATGTAAAAGCTTATATTCAAATAAGCGATGTGAAACATTTTAATGTGGCAAATGTGTGTGAACTGAAATTGTGGTATGTGTTGCAGAAGTACAGACCGCAATAGATCTTACAGCTCAGTGGGTCGCGCGAAGGAGATTCTGTGATCTTCCTTACTAGCCCATGAGGGACGCTGCCTGTAAAAGCGGGACAGCCTAAAATCAGAACGTTCTTGCTTAAAACGTGGCACATGAGTTATGCGCTAGAGTCTGGTATACTCAGGAGACCAGCAACAGTCTCTCTACTGTATCATAAATTATGTTCTGATATTCTCTATAAATTAATTTAATGCATTTTCAAACAGGTTTTTAATCAGACGACACGACTTGAACTTCAGCTTTTGGAACATTCCCTCTCAACAAACAAATTGGAAAGGCAAATATCAGATCAGACAAGTGAAATAACCAAGCTACAAGACAAGAACAGGTACAGAATATTTATGTTTAACTGATAAACCACGGTGTACACTTTTTGATTTTATAGTAATTTCTGGAAGCACAGCCATTTAGTTTATATATTTAGTAAATACAAACCTATGCTTTGCGTGTGACCTGTTATCCACAGTATTATACGAGGCTGGGTGGAAAATGGTAGCTCGCTTAGAACGTTCTGGTGGCAGATTCTAAAACTAGACAAAAGCAGTCTGTCATTTGCCTGCAAAGTAAGCAAATCTTTGGTTCTCTCCTAAGAATCTGCATCAAATTAACGGTTTAGAGTCTATATATAAATGTGGCTTAGGGGTGAATTGGCTAAAAACAGCACAATTCACATTTTTAGCTTGTTCTAACTATCTTTAAACAAGAAATATGCCACAATAAGCTTGCTCAGCTGGTGTGTGCTGTGGCCTAAAATATGTTTTTGTTGTGGGACACCGGAGTTGCGAGAGGAGAGAGACAGAGATAGCCGTTGCGGGAAACCTGAAAGAAACTCTTCTGGAGCGTTACCAAGCTTACATGTTCTGCTGCTTGATCTGGATTTTGTTTCACATGGGACTTGGCAATGTACTACTGAACTACAGTCTCCATGATGCTCAGCCTACTTGTGTAGCTAAATACCATGGATTATGTTCTAGAGCAACCGGACAGCCATGTTGCCAATAAAAACAAACCATTGTACATCCGTAAACAAACTTTTCTAAATACTTTAGGAAATTAAATTTAGGGATTGACATGGTTTTGCTTTGTGACACACTCTATTGAATTAGGGTTGATTTACTAATTCAATTTTCCCAGCCTTAAATAAGTGTATTTTGCTAGTTATTTAATAAGATTTGATCATTAAATAAAAATGCACATTTATAAAATTAATATATACATATAATATATATATATATTTGAGATTTCACTTTAGAAACCATTTGGCTCTTTTATTGTATGAGTAGCAAGTTTGTAAATCATATGACTTGTCTACAATACTATAGATGTTTGTTCCACATACTCTTGGTTTTTGGTTACAGATTTCCTTTTCATGCAGCATAAACTGGTCTACAAACAACCCTACCAAATGTTTTTAAAAAGGTGATTATTACGGCAATAATGCTCATTTCCCCAGTGATCAATAGAGGAAATACCATCTGTTTTCATAAAACAGCAATTGTGCCAGAGTTCATAGGTTCTTCCTCAGGACGGAGATAAAAAGCATTTCCACAGACACAATGACATATTATTCCCTCTCCCTGTCTAATACAGCCTTTCCTGTGCACTAGGTGTGCAATATGTGGCTAACACATGAGATGAAATCAGAATAAAATTAAGAAGCACCAAACAAGCTCCTTACAAATTTAACATATTACTTTTCAAGGTAAAACTGTTTTAATGCATGCAATGCAATCCTAAAATCACATATTGCCCATATTCATCAATGCACTACTAATCTCATTCTCAGAATATGCTATTTCTAGGTAATTGCGTTACTTCCATTTGCAAAAGTGAAACCAAACAAAAAGAAAAAAAAAACAAAAATGTTTTTGGAAATTAACATTTGCTTGATGTGCTGCTATAATTATATATATATATTCCTACAACATTGGTGTTTGAATTTATCAGGTTGCTCCTTAAAAAAATACAAGATACACAAATAGCTACAATTGGGGTTCCAGCTAATAGGGTAGTCCTTTGGCTTGTTATATCATTATTTATCCACACTTTTCAGAAATGGGTGCCAGGAGTTTCAGGAGGGCAGAGCTAGACACACTTAAGAGCAAAACAACATAATGGAACAACTAATGGGGCAGAAAGCGAATGGCAGAACCTACTCAGAGTGAATAGTGGATACTATTCTCCTTTGCGTAGAGACTGAATATATTAACCTGGGCCCTCAGGAAGGCAGAGCTTCACCCTGAGATTCTGGTCAAAACCTGGCAAGTAACCCAACTAAAAACACACCTCTTAAATGCATTGTTAAAATTTTGACTTGGCATCTGATCACAAAAGATGTACTGTACATTGACAATATTGTGCTAACAGACACTGTTTCATCAGTTATTTAGAAAAGAAAGTTCTAAGCATGGAAGATAAACACACAGAACAACTTCAGGCAATAAAAGAGGAAAAGGATACACTTCAAGCCCTGGTTTTCAAGCAAAATACTATTATTGAGGAGCTAGAAAAACAACTCATCACAGCTTCCACCAACAACACCTTCCTGCAGAAACAACAACATGATTTGATGGAGACTGTACATAATCTGTTGACGAGGATGACACCACAAGATGGTATGTAGAATATTATACAGAACAATGAGAGAGAGTGGGCGAGAAAAAACCCCATCACCCGTCATGCTAGAATAGAATAAAATAAAGGCCACTATTAGTGTACTTTGTGATAAGTAAACCCCCTCCAAAGGCCCATTATGTTTTAGGGTTGTGGTTTTAAGTAAACTACAGCAGATAATTCTTGCATATTCTTGAGAAGAACCTAGAGCCTATGTAAAGGCAAAACATTAACTAAAATTTCAGTTTTTTCACACGCTTTGTGAAATATTACATTCATTTGCTGCTTAATTCGAGTAGACGATAAGTTATATCTCAAATAAGGTCTGTCATTCTTCTCCTGAACCACAAACTGCTATAACCAAAAGATGCCTATCCTTTAGACAAACACAAAGCAAAACAGTGGGGTCTATTCACAAAATGGATAGTTCTCATGATAGTTGTGATTTCAGCTCCCTAACTTCACTGTTTACTATAAAGATCTAACACTGATATGTCCGGAAAGAAAAGCTGAGCTGGTGTGGTTATATGATGAACAATTTGTTGCATGAGAAAAGCTCACTGTGGTTGGACCTTCATAATACATAGTGAAGTCAAGAAGCTGAAACAGAACTCTCAAGACAAATCTCCCTTTAGAGAATAGAAAACATTGTATTGGACATCAGTGCAAACTACACAAAGAAGCAAAACACTGTGTAGGTGTTCTATAAATAATTAAGTAAATTAACTGTTCTGCATTATTATTCCCCCCATAACAAAAGTCCTAAATAATAAAGCCATCGGAAATATTAAACGTGACGAAAACAAAAGTTTTGGACAGAGCTGGTGTTCTGGATGAATACCAAACAAGATTAGTTTAGCACAATAACAAAACTGTTATTTCAAGTGTTCTTAAACGTTCTTTGGATCACAAAGTTAAGAACATAACAATTTCCATAACCATATGGCTATTAAATTTAGAAATTGATACTGCGCCCTATAAGATATTGATATTTATTTAAAACAGAAATGAGAGTTTCTAAAAAAAAAAAATTAGTAATAGAAGAAGAGTCACATTTAAACAAAAATTCAAGATGCCAAACTAGGGAAATAATGGGTTATCCCACCAATCAGTACCACCTACACAGACATTTCGTATATGACTTCCTATTCACATTGTGAAGTCTGTCACTTTCCATAGCAGCTTTGTTTCCAATCAAATGCAGAATGACATTCCCAGTACCTTTGGGTCTCAGTCTTTTTAGGAAAGGAAACATGTATCAATTTTAAAGGTTATTAAAAAAAATAATTTTCCTCATTTGCGTTATACTTCTTAATGTAACATTTTAAATCCTGTGTCCAAGTACAAACATTTTCTTTTTTAATAGTATATTCAAAAAAGGATGGCAAATATTATTTTAAAGGTTTAAAAATGCACTTTTATATTCTAGTTTCATATTATTCATATTTATCTTTTTTATAGCGCCAAGATCCTCATTTGTAGCCAAAGAAGAACAAATAACATTTAAAGATTGTGCTGAGGCTTATAAATCAGGACTGACTACAAGTGGCATCTACACCTTAACTGTACCAAACACTACAGAACAAGTCAAGGTAAGATGGCTAATAGACTTGTCTACTACAAATATTCTTATGAATATAAAATGCAGATGAAATTCAAATGCAGCTTCAGTCCTATCCAAGCTAATTTCCAAGATGACTACACAATACTTAGTGTTCTAGAATCAATCCTATATGGACTATTTCATAACGGATAAGTGTGACAGATATTTCCAGATTTTACCTAGGCTCCAGTTTTAACTAACTTCTCCTAAAGCATTTGTATTTCTAATCACACACACACACACACACTGGCACATATGGATGTGCCAAGTCATTTACTTGGTAAATAAAGTTTCTTGTTACCCAATAAATTCTAGTAATCTCACTCAAGAGGAATGGGCATTTGAAAGCATTTTTCATACTGATGTTTCATTCGCTAAACCATGAGTTAGATTTGAGTTGAAACATGTCATCACATCATTCTGCATAATAAAAGTCCAGTCGTGCCAAGAATGACCGAGTTTACCCTATGAAAAACGCAAAGAAACCCATGACCAGCTCAGCCCTTGCAGAAGGTCAAACGCTTTATGCCAAGACTTGAAATAGTACTACGAATCTTATATTACAAACCTTTTTAAAACTGCCATATAGTATGTTAAAGAATGTCAACAACTTTGTGTGTTTATGTTAGGTGAGAGAGCACTTTAATTGAGTGAGACAAAATATTTTATGCTGACCCTAATTTAAAAAAAACAGTCTCACCAGAAATGTTTAGTGGTTAACCCCCAAGTAGATTTCGATTTGTGATTTTCACTTTCTCTGCTTAACATGCTTGTAGTTAACCTCACATACAACTTATAAAAAAGGAACTTTGAGAAAACTTCATGTTCTTTCTGATGGCAAGCAGATGGACTTGTATTGTCCATTAGTTATGAGATCTATATTTCACTCCCGAGGAATCTAGAATTAAATCTAATGTAGATAAATATTGGCATCTTCTAAAGAAACCCAAGTTAGCTTTCAGCTTTAGTGGCTCCTTGAATTGAATGTAAAGGGATCAAAACTTGTAGAGTTTAGAATTTGCAAAAGACTTTGAGCTATATTTATGCGTAGATCCTGAAACACAAGCTTTAGCTTGCTCTCAGCTAATTAAGTTTTAATGTTCCCGTCCTCTTATCTCCGGTACACTGGGATCTCTTGGAAGCATATTTGTTAAAACAATTAATAAGTGATTGTGCTATAAACATAAAACATAATAATGTAAATGAAATCAAAGGCAAGCCAAAGTCTGTCAAGAAAACAGAAAATACAAGGATAAATAAACTCTGCTTTAAGTGATGTGTATTTAGTCTAGTTGAGATGTACTGATAGCGCTATTTAGTAGACTTGTGCATTCGGATTTGTACAATCTGTCAATCAGGGAGAGGATGTCACTAAAAGTGCCACCATTTTAGCCTTAAGATTAACTTCTGCCCAAATCGAGCACCTTTCGCTGACGTCCTCTCTCCTGAATGGGCGAAGTTTACCTTAGGGCAAAATCATAGTGCTTTTGGTTCACACCACGTTATGTACACGGAGATACGGATGAAGATAGAAGAGAAAAGATAAAGGAGAGAAGATGAAAGACAGAAGGTAGAAGTGAAAAGATGAAGACAATGCAGAAGGAGAAGTTGTACAGAATGAATGAGAATGTGAGAGAGTGAGAATTAATGTGGGCCACCGGTTAACAAATTTTCATCTTAACTGAATGGGCAAGGAACAGAATTCATTGCCCGAAAACAAATGGGTCAAAAATGAACCAAAACATCTGTCTGAATCATTTTTGGCCCATTTGCACGTCTACTATTTTGCACTAATCTACCATATTAGAGAATGTGCTCTATAATGTGATCATAGGACACCACAAAAGTGTGGCGTTAATTTTTTTTGTGGAGGGGGGGTGAATAATATATTTGTACAATTTTCTGAAGCTGTCCACCAAAATAGTGAGTCAGGCATTCAACAGATATATTATTTATGAATTCATTACTTAGATTTGCTGTCACGCCTTTAGATATCATGAGCCAGTTACCAGGCAAATGCATAAAGAAAATGCCTGCTTGCGTCGTTGGCTTAAAATGCCACAGAGCATCATCATCCTGATGCTTTGACCCCTGTCTGGCTAGTTTACAGAAGTGTATATTTTTATTATGTGTGGAGACATGCTCTACTGCTGGTGATGTCCTAACGACAGACAGTTTATTGTGAGTCTGGCCATTAGAAGACTGACGGGATAGTCTTATTTTTTTCTCTTTCTGAAGGACCTGGCTTTTTTTACGTGTTTATTTTTATGTTGTTCTTCAAGCATGTAATGATTAAGTAGCGCAGTCAGACATATGGGAGCCGGGTGCCCATGCTCTCCCTGCCCAGTTCCTTTTGCACTTCAGAGGAAACTATTTTCATTCTAATGAGCTAAATGAAATCAAAGCAGCAAGTTGTATGTGGCCTACAGCAGTGTAGCTATAATACATTATTTGCTCTCTTGGGACAGGCTATATTGATGTGCATCTGCAAGCTATTTAACACCTTTTCTGCTTTCGGGCTTTTAGCAAATTGCAAAGTCATTCATTTGAAGTTTCTTTCGGTTTCTTTGTTCTAGTGCCTTTTTGTATACATATAAATTGAACTACAATACTTTGTCTTCATTATGTCTTTTGGAATGCTGTCTGATAATTTCAGAACAAACACTGGTGTGCTTTCCTTTTTCTTTTTTTTTTTAATTCTTAGTTAACATATTATGACATGCGAGAACAGCATTCTACAGACTAATGTGTATACAGCATGCGCTTGTCAGCATTCTGTGCTTGTAAAATAAGAGATTTGCAAACAGCCAATAGAGACAATTGCATGCGTTAAATGTGGCAGTTTTTACTTTAAAGAGTATAGACTCACAAAGCACTCGATAAAATGGTACAACACAGCCCTTTCCCCACAAAGTGCAAGACTGAATAGTATATTTTTAGACCGAGTCAGTGAACTTGTATAAACCATTCAGATCAGGTACAGATACTTAGGGAACTGTTTGCTAAAAGGACAGTTGGCAGGAGCGTAGGTGAGTTGCATTTCAGCTCCTTGTCTTCTCTATACATTAAGGGACAACCACTGTGAGCTTCTGCTGTACGAAGGAGCTTGACCTGCCCAGTATAATGTATAGTTAAATTGACAGGATTCTATTAAAGTCTCCTTACAGATGTAACTATGCATTATACAGGGCCAGCTTTGCCATTCTCAACCAGGAGAACCAGGCCAGTATTGGTCCATAAAAATGGATAGAGAAGTGCTGGGAGCTGAAACCACAGTTCTCCTTAGAAAATAATTTTGTGTTAAGAGGGTGTGAAAAACTCTCAGTATTATTATTATGTATATATATTTCATTCATAAGTGATGATTTGAAGTTAAATAAATGGTCCCTCAAACTTCAGTTGAAAATCATTCATATTTACCTTTTTTTTTTTTTTGCTGTCAGCACTTACTCTGTTTTATTCATATTTGTCATACTGTCAGAAATTGAAAGTGGAATGCACTATAGCCTCTTATACCCGGGTAATAAGTAGCCATTAACCCAACATGTGTCCTTCATCAGGTTCATACAAGGGTTTGATACAAATCAGTATGTATGTTTTTCTTTTCCCAAAATATAACAACTGCAGGAAGAATGTGTAATCACCTACATAATAAAAAATATACATTTTTATCTCCATCTATAAAGTTAAAATTAACAACCGTAAAAAAAACAGTTCAGAAGCAATTCAGGTGCTCTCCTGTGAAAACAAACCCGTAATACAGGGTAATTACCTAAACCATGAAAATCTATTATAAGCAATATTGAATGGGTAAATACACAGCTGTCCTCTGTATGAGTTTACAGTGACACTCTATGAGATATGTTTGTATACTTGTGTTACATCATTTCTATGCTACACAAGCTCAACAGAGTAATTGAGACTTATCAGCATAAAATTAAATAGAGAAGTATTTCTTTCATGAACAGAAATACTTATGTTGTAATAATAGCCCCAGTTCTAACCCTGTGGCTTCATAGACGACTCTGTTTTCAACATAGCAAGCAAAAGAATAAAGGTTAAAAAAGCAAAAAAAAGCAACAAAAAAAATAGAATTTCAGCTGTGTGAACTGGAATATCTAAATTACAATTAAAATATTAAAAATCATACTATAAATATGTATTCCATACTTATTAGTGCTTATCTAGTTTGTAATAGTGATATTTTGTAGAAGGGTAAAGTGCGTTGGAACTGTTTTGTAACGTGCTAGTGTAGCTGCTTTGACCGGAGATCCTGTTTTTCCCCTCAGCTTTCCATTGTTTAGGTCAAACGACTTGCATCTACGAGATGCTAACAAACACGGACCTGAGTTCGTTTCCAGGTTTCGTAGTTGTTTTTTCCTACCAGTTATATGGCAAAACATCATGCCCCATGAAGTGCAGGGGCAAACGCAAGGGGAAGTACAGTAGCATTCTTCAATAGGAACACTATGAAAAAAATATGTTATTGCTGAGTGCTACATAGCAAAACAAAGTCGAACCATTAATCCCAGCTTATGATAGGAAGAAATTTAGAATAATGAGAATAATGGAATATGTTTGGCACTGACTGACATTTCTGCTATCAACTAAAACTTAACTCACAAGGCTCCAGTACTAAGGGATTAATTCTTGGAATGATTTGACGAGCCAATCCAACATAACATATATATAGAAACTAGTTGTACACCTGCCTGATTAGATTCTTTCCCTCATTATTTTAGGACAGGTGTCAATATATGTATGCATTTGCTTCAGTTAATGAAAGGTGCTGATCAATTATGATCAGTATCACGCAGACTAAAGCAAGATCGAGTTTCCTAATTGCTTTCTTACTGCTTTTGTTCAACAGACTTACTGTGATATGAAAACCGGTGGCGGTGGATGGACTATCATTCAGAAGCGTTTTGATGGCAGTGTTGACTTCCACCGAACATGGAAAGAGTACAAACAGGTACAACAACAAATATAACTTAACCGTTTACCGTAGTTGGGCCCTTAGAACCTTTGCTTAGAACTGTTGTTTTCACCAAACAATACTGGCTCTGGCCAACATCTAGAACGTCATTTTTATTTAAGAACAGTAACTATTAATATAGCCAACTATTTTATTTATGTTTGGTGCCACTAAATTATATTGGTGATGTAATTAATCAATTACTTCATCAATATACCAATCATCTTTAAAAAAATTCCAGAAAATGGAGATTTAATTCAAATTAAGGATTATCAGTGAAGATGTGAAACTCTGATCCACTGTAAAAAGTAACACTTTTTTTGCAAGATTATTATGTCTTGACATCTTTTATTTTAAGCATTAATGCAGATATATCTTGCTTTCTGGCTCCCATTGTGGCAGCTATAATGTTTTAATAACACTGGTATCTCTCGGAAGCTTGTGCCTCATACAAAGCGTGTAGCCATTTTCAAATCCCTGACCCAATACAAACAGTGAATCGTTTCACAGTAATGGGACATGTTAATTCTAGAAATGCGTAACTCTGTAAAAACTAAAGGAATAAAGTGGACGAAGTACAGTTTGAATGTTCTGAGAGCTAAGCGTTTGCCACTTGATTAATAGGGATTTGGTGAAGTGTCTGGAGAATACTGGCTGGGAAATGAAATTGTGTCACAACTCACCAATCTACAAAAATATGTCCTGAAAATCCAATTGAAAGACTGGGAGGGAAATGAAGCATTTTCATTGTACGAACACTTCTATTTGGGAAATGAAGCACAGAAATATAGGTAAGTTGCTTTTCAATCAATGAGGTAAAAAGCTCTGTTTTTTTGATTTTTTGTTTCATGATGTGTGTTTAATGTAACTGGATTTTGCTTAGCTGGTCTGGTTGCCATCTATGCTATGTAGAGCAAACAACACTTTATTTTTACTTCCAAAGATAGAATTCTTATTACAATCTTTACAAAAATAAAAACATACAGAGACTTATGGTGTTCAGCTGAATGTAATGGGAACAGTAAACTATGACGAGGTCAATTTTCTCTCAGACTGAAAGACTGCAGGGGGTAATGTTTTCATCTCCTCAAAAACTGCTCCAGGTTACTCTTTGAGAATGGGCTTTATGATAGTTGGAGAGTGACTCATGATGATACTAGAGACTACACATATTACTCCACACCCCACAATATGTACTCAAGAATTGATAGATTTCTGGTAGAGGCAAACATGCTACAACACATTGTAAAATCAGAAATTAAAACAATAGATTGGTCCGATCATGCCCCTATCACTTTACAAATTAAAGAACATTTCAACTCCCACACCCCCATATCATGGAGACTTGGAGATCATCTCCTAATAGGAGAAGAGAACACACGGTTAGTTGAGACGAATTTGAAAAACTACTTTAAAGAAAATAACACAGAAGATATTTCAAAGGAAACCCTGTGGAACGCCCATAAGGCTACCCTCAGAGGTTATTTCATACAAAGAGCATCCTTCCTAAAAAAGAAAGCTAGATCTTCTTTAATATCCCTTGAAAGGGAACTATATAACTTACAACAAGCGAACAAATTTGGTCCTTCAGAGTCGTTGTCTAAAATAATAAAAGACACAAAGGAAAAAATTGAAATCATAAGACTAGAACACACAGCTAGAATGATTAGGCAATTAAAAATCACATACTACTCAAAAGGTAACAAAGCCTCGTCTCTTCTAGCTTCCAAGCTTAAAAATATGTCGACACAAACTCGTATAGCATACCTAAAAAATGAAGATGGCACAAAAATCACACACCCCTCTAAGATAGGTCAAAAATTCGCTACTTACTATAAAGGCCTTTATAATCTGAAAGATGATCCTCATACTTTTCAACCATCTATAGCAGACATACAAGGTTTCTTAGAAACAATAACTCATAAAAAAGTGAAGCAAAAGGATATATCCACCTTGACTGACCCAATATCAGAGGAGGAAGTAGGAACAGCTATTAAAAGTCTTCCATCTGGAAAAGCACCTGGCCCAGATGGGTTCACTATGCTTTACTACAAGACACATGCACCCCTACTAACACCACATATGACATCCATGTTCAACGAATACAAATCAAAAGGGCAGATGTCACAAGAATCTCTGACGGCAAAAATTATCACTATTCCCAAGCCAGGAAAAACACCAGACACATGTGCCAATTTCAGGCCCATTTCATTAATAAATAATGACTCAAAAATTTACGCCAAAGTAATAGCAAAAAGACTATCTAATATTGTACCTTACCTCATTGATAACGACCAGGTGGGATTTATGAAAAATCGACAACCATCTGACAACACAAGAAAATTTATTGATCTCACTTACTGGATGTCTTCAAAACAGATGCCTTCTCTGCTCCTTTCTTTGGATGCAGAGAAGGCGTTTGATAGAGTGCACTGGAAATATTTAGAACAGGTCTTAATTTACAAAGGCTTCCCCATAGAATTTATTAAAATGGTAATGGCCCTCTATAGTCACCCTGCTGCAGTCGTCTCCACCTCAAGTACAATCTCCACACCTTTCCATTTATCAAATGGTACTAGACAGGGATGCCCATTATCACCTATCTTGTTCATACTAGCCTTAGAACCATTGGCAGATAAAATAAGAGAAGCCGATAACATACATGGTGTCAGATTAGGTGACAATACCTACAAGCTAGGTCTATATGCCGACGATATAATGCTGTCTTTAACCCGCCCTGAAGAATCTCTAGATGCACTTTTTTCAATATTACATGATTTCGGAAATATATCATATTATAAATTAAACATCACAAAGACACAAGCTCTTCCATATTATATACCTTCTGACACATTGAATTCACTTAAACAAAAGTACAGTTTTATCTGGCAAACTAAGGACATATCATTTCTGGGGATACAGTTAACTAAAAATTTGTCTAATCTTTATGAATATAATTTTAAAAAGATTTGGCCTTTGCTAAGAGAAGAACTCCGGTCATGGGGAAAATATGAGCTGTCCTGGCTAGGCAGAGTTGCCGCCCTTAAAATGTCTTTGTTTCCAAAACTCCTATATATAATCCGCACAGTTCCAATAATACTTCCCTCAACATTCTTTAAAATGATAAAAACAGATATCAGAAGATATATATGGGGAAAATCTTTCCCAAGAATAAAACTGGAAGTTCTACAGAGAAACAAGATACATGGTGGATTAGGCATCCCTGATTTCCATAAATATTATTTAGCCACAAACGCAGCCACCAATATAAAATTTTATATTCACTCTGACAAGCCAAAGTGGGTATACATAGAAAAATTTATATTAGGCTCACTTTCCCCATTAGATGCCTTATGGTACAACCTTGACAATAAAATAAACCAGGTGAAATGGCCTCCACCTCTTAGAGCAGCAATTTACTCTTGGAATGCTTTATGTAACACACTCCAGCTCAAAAGAGGCTCTAGAGCCACCCCACTTACAGCTATAGCCCCGATTAAAACACCTGGAAATATTGACACAGATACATGGAACTCTTATGGATTTCATTATGTAAATGATCTTTTCTTCGGCAACACTATTAAGGCATTTGACACTCTACAGGCAGAATACAATTTACCAGAAACAATGCGGATTCAATATGACATCATACTAAATGTTATTAGAAGTTCCATTGATTGCCCTGCAGAAGACATGAAGGACTGGTCAATACCCCTCACAAACCTAGAGAACATCTGCTTAAATCATCCCAATAAAGCACACATGATCACCAAGTGCTATAGTTACTTCTCATCTAGTCTTTCTAATAAACATTCTCATATGATTAGTTGGGAAAAAGAACTAGGTTTTGAAATGGATCTGTCTGAATGGTTTAGGATTAGAAATGGTCTACAAGGGGTCACTCAGTGTGCTTCGCATTGGGAAAACCATCTTAAGATATTTTATAGATGGTATTTATATCCTTCTAAACTCAATGTTATGAAATCATCTCAGTCCCCACTTTGTTGGAGAGGCTGTGGAGCAGTAGGACATATGGAACATATATGGTGGTCCTGTACCAAACTGACCCCCTTCTGGTCACATATTCTCACAATGGTCAAATTAATAACAACTTCTATTAACTCTCTGACCCCAAAGATGGTTTTATTCAAAGTGATTCCCAATGTTATTCCCAAAGTACAGAGAATTATCCTTTCCCATTTATTCATTGCTGTCACTTCTATTCTCCCTAGACACTGGGGTAAACAAACTGTCCCAAATACACAAGAATTGTTGACACTTTATAAAGAAAATAAATCTTTAGAACTCAGTGTACGTCATTTGACGATAGAATACCCTACATTAAAGTACCATTGGGATGAATTTGATAGGAAGCTTCGTAACAAATTTAGGTCAGAATCGGACTCTACTTAGGGAAAAAAAAAAGAGAAGTGTATTGTGTCATTTTCAAGTTCAACTGTGATATATTAAGATTGTACATTTCATTATACTCTCATGTGGATGTACTACAGTATATATGAAAAATTTACATTAACTATTGTAAGTAGCTGAACCCCTCCCTTTTTTTTTTCTTTCTATTTTTTTGTATTCCTATCTTAAAAGTTATACT
>VKOC01019828.1:0-16856 GCA_009364415.1 Spea multiplicata | reverse complement strand
ATGACCACATGTCCTATGCATAGTCCTGTTTATAAAAAGATTTCCACACAATGGTTTGTATTGGCCCCGAATATATTTATATAATGTTATCATATCCCCTCTGAGGCGATGTTTTTCTAAACTAAACAGATTTAAATTAGTTAACCTTTCTTCATAACTATAGTGCTCCATTCCTTTTATTAATTTTGTAAATTTATTAATTAATCAATAGTTAAAGTCACCTGGATCAAGTGTCTTCCTCATTATAATGTTTTATTAAGCAACTAAATCATTGGGCAATGTCTGCATACTTCATTTATTGAGTTGCATCGATATCATTTACTGTTGGGCTTTTTATTCCGACAAGAAAGTATATACGATAAAGAGGTTACTACTTTGCTCAATAGATAAGGGACAAATTTAAAACTGGTAAGCTGTGATCTGAGGCAAAAGAAGCCGAAACTAGCATAAAATCAGTTATGCCCTTTCTATCTTATGCCCTTACAATGGCTGCCTAGGAAGACAAAAAAAAATGTTAACTTGTCTTGAGTATTGGTATTCTGGGACAGTAACCCCAGTACAAAATCTACTTTTAAAAAGGAGAGAGACACGCAGGCGGTTTTACTTTTAATTTTATCTCTTTGTATGCAGCTATTTCAACACCAACCACCGAACTGCAGTGTATGTTTCTATATTAGCAAATGTCAAAAACTGCTCATTAACAGGTTTTTTTTATTCTCATTTGAAATCTATAACAGCTCCAGCTGCAAGGTTCTCACTTCCTGCCAAATTTTACATCGAAGGAGATAAGTAAAGACTTAACCCATATGACAACATGCAAAATAAGAGCCTCAGGGAAAGTTGTGGTTTGGGTTTTATTTGTGGGTGGCGATGACATAAATAATGACATGAACCGGGGTGTGGTATAACAATTGGTATGACATAGCTATTTCTCTGTCATCCCTTTTTTACGTAACTGGGTGTGTGTTTGTAAACTTTTGGGTTAACTATCATATATAAAAATACTAAATAGCTATAATTTCTCCAATCACCCAAAATCAACCAAAATACAAGATACAGAGGCAATTTTAGGTCATCAAAAAAATGCCGGGAGCCCCTGCACGGCCCCCAAGCTCTTCCTCCATACACAGAAACATAAGTGTACACACGCTAACATACGTACACACAATAACACACACATGGACATAGCAAAATACAAACATACTAACACTTGTATTTGCACACACACAGTGACATACTAACACACAAACAATTTTTCCCACACACGCATACTAAGACGCATACTAACACGCACCAACATACAGTAACATTCCTACACACACAAAACCAAGCAAGAATTCAGCGCATACCCAGTGAATACCATTCAAAAAAATTTAAGGCATAAATATTGGGGATCCGTCACATTAACGGGTGCTGTCTCAGTAAGGGTTGAAAGCACAATGATTAATCAAACAAGGATCTATAGCTGTGTGGCAGAAAAAGACACTGATGTTCTTCAACTGCAACCCTTGACAGAGTGTGCCAAACGCAAAAAGGATTTACACCTGGTAGAACTCTGCTGAAAATCAATGTTTGTTTTGGTTGGGGTCGGGCAATTAAAGCCAAGGCATAAGAAAAAGAAAAAAAAAAACAGATGGGCAATGGTCCAAGTAACATATCACTGCTAAAAACGAGCATCTTGAGCAAGGGATTAATACGCTTTATAGGAAATCGGTTCATGCTTATACAGGTGCTAACTACCATACCACAGAATTGAAATATGATTTCAGCGTTAGTCTAACACAAACATCATAGGTTTATAATCTGCACACAAAAATGCATAAAATTAGTGTCGATATATATTTTCAATATGTATTGTTAGATCTTGTGCACAGTCAGGGATTTGGGTAAATTAGCTTCAAGGCTTCCCCAAACACGTAATTTCATGCCAATTTATCTTCATATAG
Source organism: Spea multiplicata (assembly GCA_009364415.1). Lineage (NCBI taxonomy): Eukaryota > Metazoa > Chordata > Amphibia > Anura > Pelobatidae > Spea > Spea multiplicata. Next base: position 14,910 of record VKOC01019828.1, on the reverse strand, counting down.
AAAAGTAACAAAAATATTTTTAAACTGTCGACCCAGAACCAGTTCTAAAATATATTTAAAGGAAACGGTCACATGAACAGTTCTTTGTGGCCAGCAGCATCTCTCTGGGCTCTGCATACATCCCATTTCCACAATGAGGTTTGAACAACAATGACATGGAAAGTTTGGAGGAGAGGGGAAAGTAAATTAAGGGTATGCAAATACTTGTGTATGTGCAATGAGCAATATTCCAATGTCTAATATTATGGCACAGAAGAACATATGATCAGTGGCAACGTTGTCACTGTGAGAATCATGGAAGCACTGCTTGCTGGAGCTGTGGATCCAATGGCCGGTAAAGCAAAAGAAGTAGAAATGCAAGCACTAATCTCGCAGAAAAGTACTGGACACAACTGTTCTGATTCTGAATTTTCAGTACTCATCATCAATATTTACCACATAGAATAAAAAAGCACTAGTAAGGAGGGAAAAAGAACATAAATTAAATAAGTGATTTTCTAAGTGTACGTATTTATTGAAGGCCTGATTCTTAGCCTATATTTCTACAAACAATATTAGTAGCTTGCTCGTCAGTTGTACTGGATAAAAAAGAAACTTCTCATTCCACTTATCATACTTGTTAACTTTTCAGGGTCTGTCCCCAGGTGCTTTTCCTCCATTCTTGAAAGAAAAAATTAATTTGATGGCAAATAAGAACCATTTGGCCCATCCAGTCTGCCTGTTTTTTTCTTTTATAAGAACCTCAAATGTTATTCAGTCTTGCCTATTACCAGAATATCAAATCACATACATGTTTCACTTCCCTCTATGGTAAACTTTGGCACGTTTGCTCTACTTTTGTTTTACTTCTCTACTCTTTCTCTTTACGCGAGCCAGGTCAGCAGGGCTAGCCGTGGGCCACAATATGCAGAAAAGAGTTGCAGGACCAACTTGGGAGTATGCAGAAGTAAAACAGTTTTCCCATCTGGAAATCTGTTGTGTTTTCTGGAGCCTCAAGAAACAGATATGATAATAATGAGACGAGAATGTCTGTCTGTACATACTGTAATAAAGGTGCCAAAAACAACTTCATTCAGATGTCAAGCCTGAAATCATTTACATAAACGCCAGAAGTAGTAGGTCTAGCAGAACAACACTGCCCCATCTTAGCAGTCTAGTCAGCTCTGTCCTTTGTTTTTTCCAATGTAATGTTGATTACCTCAATCCAGATAACTGTAAGCGATTTCCTACTTCTTCTGCATTGACTCCTGCTGTGTCATATCTCCTCACTCCTTCGCTTTTTCTCCCTGTAAATGAATATAATTGTTATTTAAGCTTTATGCATGATTTGTGAAATAATGAGCGTGCTATTCAAAAACCTGATCACCAGTTCATCTCTGACCTAAAAGCAAAATTACCTCAAATTATTCTTTTTTTGTTTCATGCGTTCAGTTTGTTCTTTTTAAATTAGCTTTTAAATTAGCTTTCAAAACCATTTAATTCTTCAAAATGTTAGCTGTAGATGTATATTTAAAAATGCACACAATACATAAAATATTACACACTAAATAATGCTCAATCTGTAATCACTACTCGGTTCACCTTACAGCCACAATATTTCAGAGCGGATGTAGATGTTTTTGTTTTTTTATTTTGCTATATGAACACTGTGCCGAAATGAAATATTTCACTTAATTACATTAACTATACATTTTGAAAGTCCAACACCTTTTCAAATGAGAAACTATACAGCACTTAACATCCACAATTCAACAGAATGCTCTCCTGGCCCTTATTGTTTACAGAATCTACCCTAATGCCTCACACTTTCTTGTAGCGTCTTTCACTTTTTTGTGCATCCTTTCTACATTTTTCATACTTTCATTTACCACTTAAAACGGGAACGAGTGAGCGCCCTACATGGTGGCTTTAACCCATCCAGCCATCAAGCTGCTGGTACAGGAAGTTCACCATTACAACAATAACATTTTACAGATACAAAATATAAGTTGAGGGCTGCAAAGTCAACATTGGACAGATTTGCTTACCTTGTCTAAATTCTGGGTCTGAGGACACAATGGACATACTTTCACTGGATGTGCTATAAGCATCGCTGTGCGACGACTTGGGTAATCTGTGGGGTTCTGAAAAGGAAGGATACACTGTATAAACACGTATTTCCATGTAATCAAAAGCAGAGAGTGTAATGCACAAGATATTTCTGAAAGAGTTTTTCTTGAACTGATCATTTATTTAAGTTGTGGATAAGTCATAAGTCAGTATATTGATAGATGTTTTCAAGAGGACTGTAGCAATGCAGACTGCAATGCATTGGTGTATAGCAGCCAATGTTGACTATGTCTAGATTTAGGCTGGTAGCTCCAGGAACGTGGCTGCACCTCTGCATGATTTCTGGACGCATATCAATCTATTGGCCACAGACTTCTCCATGAGCAATTGCACAGCCACAATCATAACTCGTACCTAGGGCAGAGTGTCTTTCTGGAGTACTGGGATATAATGTCATGTATTACTGCTGTTATGTCAGGTTTGACACAATAATCTACTGTGTGTAGCACTTGGCCTGTTTGTGACTACAGGCAATATATCAGTTCAAGCGCACATACTGTAGGAATGTTACAACTCACAAGGTGCTTAATGGCAGCTCCAGCAACTCGTGGACCCCCTTATTTTGCCCTTTTTCAAGCATACCCTACCTATTTCAGCTTATGTCTTGCCAATTGTAGGCAGTGGGTGAGGAAACATTACCTGAAAGCTAAATCCAGCCTTGAATACGTGGATGGTAATAAATCCTCATAGCCTCATATTAGGACCTAATATTTAGCAATGTATCCCTAATACAGCTAACCATACGATAGCAGCTAAATACCCCTTTTGATGAAATTTATACTATGTACCCCGCAGGAACCAATAACTTCCATAAGGTTTGTCATGCCTATCCCTTCTCATAACAGACTGGCTTTCATCTAAGAGGCATGCCAGTGAACGGTGTGCACCAAAGCACAAATCCTACATCAGACCGATGTACAAAGTTGCTACTGGAATTATTTATATTCATTATTAAACATCTTCTTAACAATTTTTTCTGACAAAATGCTTGATGAGTAACCATTTTACATCAGGGAAAGTCCTCCATCCACTATTATACCGACAATTATGAAGTATAGTATTTTTGTGTTCCATCAACTCAAACTGATGAGACTATGTAATAACTCCAAACAAATCTGAACAAGAACATTTTCTTTGAAATAAAACTCGTTAATATAAGGTTTTCCCATAATTGTAACACACAACTTGACCTACAGAAGTTTTTCAAACTGCCTCCCTTACAGCTTGCCTTACACGTTCATATACATTCATTAAATAAAATGTATCAAAGGGGGAAAAAAGCTGTTTTCTTACAAAGTGTCCAAAAATTCTTGTCTATTTATCATCTTGTGTAGCCTCGAGCAAATTTTAGCTGTTATGTTGCCCAATAAACTATATGATGTGTGCTCCATCTCTTTGAGTCTCTACTTTTTATTAGCTCGTACAACTGTATTGTTTCCATTGAGCTTTATATTAACCCAGCATGGTCTGGAATATTTAACATTTTGTCTCAGCATAGATGTGGAAAGTGTATGAATTATGGAATGACTCACTCTTGTGCAATGATGTGCTGTATCTGAACTTTTATTCTGATAAAAAGTTTAAGTTAAAAAAAACCATGGACAGTAAAAATAGGTGGATAGAATTACATTTTTAATTGTCCTCTGATCTGTTTAACTTAAAGGGGTAGTTTGCTGTCCCTAGCAGTCCTTCTAAAGAAGAGAACATATTACTTGGGTGGTTGGGTGTTTTAGATTTAGTACTTTTACTAGCGCCTTTTAGTATCTTAGCTATAGGATCTGTAAACCAAATAAATCTTTCCATGTGGCCAACGTATGGAACATGCTATTTTCTACCAACGTTCAACACCAATCAAGGTTACTTTTATGATTTGTAAGGAGCCACCCTGCATTAACTTCACAGCTACTATGACTAAGCTCCATTGTTCAATCATTAACACATCGCCAACTGCTGCAAAAGGATTTCAAAGGCATTTTCTAAATGATGTCTTTCCCATATAGTTTTTGTTAAGATGTATTGCAAAATCAAGGCACGGCTAAACATTCAATTTCCCATAGGCAGAATAAACTTTCATCATTGTAGCCGTACACAAGCTCAGGCAAGCAAACTATCCCATCACATTTAAATGAAGTTGACTAAACTTGTATAACTTAACAGTAGAATCATATCAACTGATATTTGTGTGACAAAATAGTCATATATGTATACATATACACACACACATTTATACACACACTTCAGCACAGAAAGACTTCATTAAGTAAAAGCGATTTAGTTTTATATTTATAGTATATAAAATGTTCACAGGAGCTGAGCTGGTACAATCCAGGTAGTAGACATCTTTGCATGTATGTGATTTACTCCACAGGTGTGGCAACATTAAAATCCAATTATGAAACCACCCTATGTATGAACGTTTAGTCAGTCACACATGATAATTTGACCTTTGTGTTTACTTGGGAAGATAGATGATATTACTCTATAAAATCCCCGGTGTGAGCTGTCAAAATGAGTGCATGGGAAAAAAAAGTGTTCAAATATGATGCCATTATGTTTCAGATTTAGTCAGCCTTGTAACAAAATTAACAACTCAATGGATATATGAGGGAAGCATAACATTGTGAGGGTAGCTGTGAATGAACACATAAAACCACAGAGTACAAGTAAGAATTCTAGTTACATTTAAATATATCCATTCATAATCCATTCAAAGGAAATTAAGTACATTTGCCAAGTGTCCTGTGACAGTCCTGACCTGGTACTGAGAGGAAAACCAGTTTGTAGATTACCTCTTGTGGCCCAGTGAACCATTTGCTGAGCATTGAGGTAGGGACCTCAACTCCTGTAGGATCTGCTAAGTGCAAAGCATCCAAACTCCCAAACCAAGCTAAGGCAGATCTGTCAGTTTGGCCAAATCCTACATTTACCAGTTCAATGCACAAATACAAACCCATATAACTATGTTTATATAGATTTAAAGGGACAGTTTAATGTCCCTGACACCCCATTACTGATTAAAGCCTTGCCTTATGTTTATACCATCAGCGTAGGATCTGCAGGATCTCCATGATCTTATCAATGCCTTATTGTCCTATTAAGATGTTGACTGATTCTGACAGCCTTTGTAAGGGTGGGCGAGGAGAAGGTAGAGGACCTTAGGGAGAGGAAACAGATTGGACAACGCTAACCCGCCACCCTGAAACACGGATCTCAGGTTCTATTAAAGTAAATTTCTCCTTAACGATTAAACTTATTGTCATACAAAATTCCAAAGGTAGTTAGCAAGTTATGCGAAAGGCTTGATGGCAACAATAAGTGTACTAAATAATCAGGTAAGCCTCTTCAAAAGGCAAGTCTTTACAAAAGCATTCTACATTTTAAATGCCTTCTTGGTTATCTGTGTAAATAGTTGGTTTATCAGAGTGGAATTACTACTCGCTATGATTTTGGTCTGCATTTTAAATGGTTTCCCACAAAACATAAGAACCAGAACAATAAACAAGTCATGCTAAGCACAGTGAACCATGCAACGGATAAAAATAGCTCAACTAAATCATTTACTAAACCATTAACCTAATCATTAATGGTGCATGATGGAGGCAATGAATTCCAGCTTGCTCTTCTCTATGAAACACAAGCACCTGTAATAGGATATTTATCGGCAGACATACTTTAGAGCAACAATAATTTAAACAAAGCTGTGTATTATTTTTCTTGGCAATCACTTATTCTAGAAGTAACCGTAAACCCTTTATGTGAAAGTTAATAACACAGCACTTTTGCATGTTTCTGTATTTCACGGTTACTAAATGTCAGATTGCTATGTCTTTTCCTTGAAATTGTGTGAAACACCCTACCAGGCTGCTTAGTTTGGCACGTTTAGGCTTGATACCATTAGCATGGACGGATACCGGCATGGTTAGGTCTTGGACCCGGTCATTTCAGGTGAACAGAAAGTTGATCAATATGGCTGCCCAAAGTGCGTTTATGTCAAAGGTACAGTTAATGGGCAGTGTTTTTGAGATTGCAAACATTGCACATTTCATTGAATAAAAGGGGTGAAGCTGAGCAATAAGTAACTGGAGATGTAGAATGGGTAGAATGAAAACTGATCAGTACTTTAGGTAACCCAACTGACAATCAAACGTATTGATCAATATGACTGCCCAAAGTGCGTTTAGATCAAAGGTACAGTTAGTGGGCAGTGTTTCTGAGATCGCAAACATCACACATTTCATTGAATAAAAGGGGTGAAGCTGAGCAATAAGTGTAGCTGGAGATGTGCAATTACAAACTCATACAAACTGTCGAACTTTTCTGCATAATCTCAATAAAATAAGAGCTATTTGTGCAAGTTATGTGAAATCACTGTTTAAACAAATTACAGTTTTGTTTTTTTAAGCTAGTGTATCTAGTGAAAATATAACCAGTTTGTTTTTAAATGCAATAACTTTGCATTATACGAAATATAAAAGTAAAAAAAGTACCTTCTATGCTCATTGCTTCCCTCAGTACTTGCAGTTTCTTTTGTTTTTCTCGAATCCTGTCCAAGGCACTTGAAATGGCAATGGAAGTTGGCACTTCTGGACCATGTCGAGCCTGATAACCCAAAGTATCACTGGATGGGCTCCTATAATTGTGCAGCTGGTCCACCATTACAGGCAAGGTTGTAGTCCTTACATTCATAGAAACTGCGTTGCAATTTGGTTTGTAATGATCAGCGGTACAAATGTCTCTCTCTGTTGCTTGGTCTGTAGTAATGGAGGACAAATCAAATGATGATGCCCAATTCTTTCTCCTTTGGTCATTACTAATGTTCTGTGCTGCTACCTCATTGTGTTTGATTTGGGGATAATGGTAACCAGGATTAAAAGTATCTTCGTACCCAGAATTGTAATCGGATGATGTATAATGTAATGAGTCCTCCTCAAATTGTTGATCATTAAATGCAAGAAACCCCATGGATTTGCTGAGTCCTTTATTCAGGAAAGGCGCGTGCACGGTCCGACTAGACTCAACATCAAGTCCATCCAGAGCTAGGCTTCTTCCTGTAATGAAATCTGCATTAATCTTTAGCCTAACTAAAACATTTTTTTGCAAACAGAACTCCCTGTAGATAAATCTTTATCACTGTAATGTCCTATAGAAACAGAAAAATGCCCACCTGGAAAGTACTAGGGTGTTCTTTGGAAGTCAGGAGCCCATTTAGGTTACAATTTTATAGCAAGTTGATGGATAAGGATTTTTATGGCGCTTCATTAGGGAAAGAGTCTCGGATAAGAGGAACAGCCTCCCACCAGTTTAAACATGCATAAAGCTAAAGATAAAGCGATTTTAACTATAATATACTAGTTAGAAAAGCATGGTCTGCTTTTTGGGTGGAATGAAAACTGATCAGTACTTTAGGTAACCCAAGTGACAATCAGACGTATTGATCAATATGGCTGCCCAAAGATTAATCATGAAAATTAAATGATAGTGTAAATACTGTCCTATAGAAAAATATAAGCTACAAAGCAATACAGATGTGCAGTTGGACCATAAATAAGGCTAGAAATGAATATCCTCTCAGCAAAGTCTGCTTTCTAAATTATCCCACAATATGTGATCTAAAATGCATAACAGTTCTTTCATGCCGTCATATCTGGCAACCCGGCATAACATTAAATCCCTCCACAAAATACTATGCTGTTGAGTTTTTCCGGTTGGCCATTTGCATGCTTGTGGGCCTCACAAGAACAAACAGATGTGCATGTGAAGGCCAAGAAGGCAAATGTTAAGCATCTGTAAGAATTATCAGAATATTATTTCGTCTATAAAGGAGAATCCTAAATTCAATTGCACTCATAGTTTGTATATTTCTAGTTATTAGGCACTAAAAGATTTACAATATAATAAAATAGAGATACAATAAATGCAGTCACGTAAGCCTAAAGCTTTGGATTTTAGAAACATATGACCATCATTATGGTTCTGTCCAGAAGTCCATTATCAAAATTCTAGATGTCCAACCACTGGGCAGAATTAGACATAAAAATAATTTAAACGTTCATTAAAAAAATGGTCCTGCATAGGTTGGAGGCTTGGGCTGGGATGTGGCAGATGAGGTTTCAACACGGGATAAATGTAAGGTTTTTTATGCACATGGGGAAGAAAAATCCAGGCTGGGAATATGTATTAAATGGGAAAACACTGGGACGACTGACATGGAAAAGGACTTAGGAGTCTTGGTTAACAGTAAATTTACCTGTAGCGACCAGTGTCGGGCAGCTGCTGCTAAGGCAAATAAAATCATGGGGTGCATCAAAAGGGGCATGGATGCCCATGACAAGGAAATAATTCTACCATTGTACAAGTCACTAGTCAGACCACACATGGAATACTGTGTACAGTACTGGGCACCAGTGTACAAGAAAGATATAGTGGAACTGGAGAGGGTTCAAAGACGGGCAACCAGAGTAATAAGGGGAATGGAAGGACTGCAGTACCCAGAAAGATTATCAGAATTAGGGTTATTTAGTTTGGAGAAAAGACGGCTTAGGGGGGACTTAATAACTATGTATAAATATATAAGGGGGCAGTACAGAGATCACTCCCAGGACCTATTTATACCCAGGACTGTATCTATAACAAGGGGACATCCTCTACGGCTGGAGGAAAGAAGGTTTCTACACCAGCACAGACGGGGGTTCTTTACAGTAAGAGCGGTGAGACTATGGAACTCTCTGCCAGAGGAAGTGGTAAAGGTAAACTCAATAAAAGAGTTTAAAAGGAGCCTGGACGTGTTTCTTGAAAGCAATAATATTACAAGTTATGGATAGTAGATTAATAGGGACAGAACGTTGATCCAGGGATTTATTCTGATTGCCATATTTGGAGTCGGGAAGGAATTTTCCCCTTGGTATGGGGCAATTGGCATCTGCTTCATAAGGGTTTTTTGCCTTCCTTTGGATCAACACAGTAGGGACACAATATGTATATAGGTTGAACTTGATGGACTTTGGTCTTTTTTCAACCTTATGAACTATGAGAGACAGAATTGGGGGAAAGAATACAGGAAATCACATTGTAGGATTTCTAATGAATTCATTTGTAAATTCCCGGTAAAAAAAGTATTTGGTCACCTACAAACAAGCAAGATATCTGGCTCTCACAGACCTGCAACATCTTCTTTAAGAGTCTCCTCTGTCCTCCACTCGTTACCTGTATTAATGACACCTGTTTGAACTTGTTATCAGTATAAAAGACACCTGTCTACAACCTCAAACTGTCACACTCCAAACCCCACTATGGCCAAGACCAAAGAGCTGTCGAAGGACACCAGGAACAAAATTGTAGACCTGCACCAGGCTGGAAAGACTGAATCTGCAATAGGCAAGCACCCTGGTGTGAAGAAATCAACTGTGGGAGCAATTATTCGAAAATGGAAGACATACAGGACCACTGATAATCTCCCTCGATCTGGGGCTCCACGCAAGATCTCACCCATGGTGTCAAACAGATCACAAGAATGGTGAGCAAAAATCCCAGAACCACACGGGGGGACCTAGTGAATGACCTGCAGAGAGCTGGGATCAAAGTAACAAAGGCTACCATCAGTAACACACTACATCGCCAGCGACTCAAATCATGCAGTGCCAGACTTGTCCCCCTGCTTAAGCCAGTACATGTCCGGGCCCGTCTGAAGTTTGCTAGAGAGCATTTGGATGATCCAGATTGGGCGAATGTCATATGGTCAGATGAAACCAAGGTAGAACTTTTTGGTAGAAACTCAACTCGTCATGTTTGGAGGAGAAAGAATGCTGAGTTGTGACTGATCCGTGTAAAGGAAAGAATGAATGGGGCCATATATCGTGAGATTTTGAGTGAAAACCTCCTTCCATCAGCAAGGGCATTGAAGATGAAACGTGGCTGGGTCTTTCAGCATGACAGTGATTCCCTGCGGGCAACGAAGTGGATTCATAAGAAGCATTTCAAGGTCCTGGAGTGGCCTAGCCAGTCTCCAGATCGCAACCCCATAGAAAACCTTTGGAGGGAGTTGAAAGTCCGTGTTGCCCAGCGACAGCCCCAAAACATCACTGCTCTAGAGGAGATCTGCATGAAGGAATGGTCCAAAATACCAGCAACAGTGTGTGAAAACCTTGCGAAGACTTACAGAAAACATTTGACCTCTGTCATTGCCAACAAAGGGTATATAACAAAGTATTGATATGAACTTTTGTTATTGACCAAATACTTATTTTCCACCATAATTTGCAAATAAATTATTTAAAAATCAGACAATGTGATTTATGGACTTTGTTGTCTCATTCTGTCTCTCATAGTTGAAGTGCACCTATGATGAAAATTACAAGCCTCTCTCATCTTTTTAAGCGGGAGAACTTGCACAATTGGTGGCTGACTAAATACTTTTTTGCCCCACTGTATCTAGCGTGTATACATACAGTGTATATATGTATATATATGGCCCCCTAAATATATTTGCTGGAGACACTGCTGGGTGACACACTCCTAATCAGAATTATCCATCTAAAATTATCCTCAACTGATTAAAATTAAAGTACATGTCAATTCATTGTACAGTCTGTAACTAAATAGAATCTCTCAAGTTAACGTGAGTGGCATCATAATGGACAGGATCTGTAAATATGCACTCATTTAAACATTGATATTTTTATTTTCCAATAAAATAAACCTGTGCAACATTTCTACCATAAATTATTAAGGAATGCAATATCTGCATAATGAATGTCTCTTGAAAAGCATCACTCGGTACCTCAAAGAAAAAAATAAATTATTAAAAACATATTACAATAATGGAGGTTAAATTCACTGAGGAATCACAAAGGGTGCAACTCTTCGAAAACATTAAAAACAACATCAATGTGATGAACCTGAGCCAGTCTAATCACACTGGCCTGCCTTATCTATCTAGCTTGTTTATTCCCTGCAAAGCTTGGGTTTGTATGCTATAGTACTTGGGTGAACAAAGAATGTCCTAGACCAAATGGCACCCCAGGCAAACCTGGTAGCAAACAGAGATAACTAACAACATAAATAGTTGTTAATGTCATGTAACTCTGCTGAGGACCTCCCTCCCAACTTCTAATGTCACAGAAAATGGATCCTTAAGTCCTTTACTCAGAACTTGCCTCTTTATTAAAGGGCTGTCCTGTTGAATCTCAGACCAACGTCAAGCCAAATGCAGCACCCTCCTTATTTAGGCACCTCCGGTAGATGTCTGGGATGTCTGGTACTAATACTGGTCCTGAGGGGGCCAAATGTCAGAATGGGCCATAGGACTTGGTACAGGGCAAGCACCCCCCCCACACACACACACGGAAACTATACTTGTAAAACCCCAAATGCGTCACCTGCTTGTGATCATGCAAGAACAAAGTACTCACCTGTAGCCAGCAGCAGAGTTGTCTCGCATATATTCTAATATATTCAGCTGCATGCATGCCCATTTGATACTACAGTTGATTTAAATGGATGCAAACCATTGGAGCAGCATATCGCTTGGCAATGATTGAAGCCTAACAGAGTGGCTGATTAACAAGAGAAAGATGGTTGTAGTTAAAGGGACAGTTAACTTTCTAATCAGTAATTCTACTTAACCAGGGGATACCTGCCAGGCAACCAAGCCATATCCCTGGCCATGCATTCACACAATAAACACATTCTTCATTAGTAGTGGGTATTAAGTTTGAAGACAGCGATAAATCTCTGCGACTGGCATGATAGACTGCTAAATAGATATACTGCTGTAAGTATTCAAAAATAATTTGCAAGAAACTGGGAAGCGGTGGGACCCTTCAGCTATTTCCCCTTATAGAGATTTGAGGGGAGCTTCTTTCAAATCATCAGGTTATGTTTCACTATGACAACTTGGGCATAGTAGAAGTCATTTTAAATCCAGAAAGAGGAGCACACCCTAAAAAATGTACACATCCAGCAAATACTATTTTAAAGCACCTATCTAAAGCATAAATATTTGGGGTTCAGTCACACTATATGGCCATATATTGCTTAGCCTGCCACCACATCAAGTTACCCACAGTCCTACCAATCTTATCTAATTTGTTTGTGGCAGGTAGATGGATTAATTGGGCCTGTTGCCATAGGAACCTGGTTGGCATATTCAATGGTGTGGCATGAATGGGAACATTTTCTGAGGCATGCTGAAAAATCCATCTTTTACATCAGCCAGCCATATACCAAATGATATTGGATGCTGCTATTTTCATAAGAATGTATGGTCTAGCCTTTTTGTTTAATTATCTTGGTTTGCCTGACTTTACCAGGGCCTTTAGAGTCAGACAGGTCTTAAGGGGCAATCATAGGCCTATTCTTAGAGTTGATGTTTTGGGGAGTTGTTTTTCTTCCCGTTATAGGAGGGGCAATGATTAAGGATTTTAATCTCATTATATAAAGAATGATTCATAATGTGATTATTAGCTTTTGATTAAGCGTGTGAGTGCGAAACGCATCAAGCTGTTTGCTTTTTTGATCTGCTTTGGTCTGTTTTACCCCATCTGAACATTATTAAATGCTTACTAGCATTGGATCAACATTTAGGACTTCATAGTTTTTTCTCTCTCTTGTTGTTCTGGTAGAAAAGTATAACTGCTTCCCAGCAGAATGGGTAGAGGTTAATACATTAAGGGAAACTAAAAATGCATGGCATAAGCCCGTAGCTATCCTAACAAGAGCAAGGCCTGATTGAGGTTTATGGGTAGACCAGATGCACTGAATAGTTCTTATCTGTCCTAAAGTTCTGTGGTTCTATTTGCAGGACAAAATTAGCTATCTTTATCTCATGGGTTAACAACTTCCCCAAAGTATAGTTATTCCACACAACTATTGTGCTTTATGATTTAGTGTTTTAAAGAGCCAAATGGCCCTTTACACACTATTTTACCATAACAGTTCAGTGTTGCCCTTCATCCATTATTCCTGGTATCCTGTCCCTACAAGGAACCAGATCATCAAGTTGCTGTGACCTCACAAAAACATATGTACAAAAGAATTCACAATAACATTACAGCTTCCTGTATTTCTATGTTCCGTTTCTTGGCATCTTTCCAATTTTTAAATCCATGTGATTGTAATCTTTTACAAGATGATATCTATTCATTAACAGCCTACAATTACTACAGCTAATGTATACAATTGCTGTAGAATATGTGAAGTTAGCTGATTTCATGACACCTATTTATTTAAGGAGTAAAGGCTTCATTTCTAAATTTGATAATAAATGCGCTAGCTGAGAAAATGTGCGCAAGTATCTATGCAACTATAACAAGGCTAAAAAACTGTAAACAGACAAAGAACATTTAATGCTAACAACAATTATTTTGTCATAACAGTTCCCATTGGGGAGTAAAATGGAGATCAAATACATTGTAAATACAGTGCAAGAAAATAGTATATATAGGAATTGGCATTAAAAAACTGTTTGCATTTTGTACATATTGAAAATATTGATGTTCAATAAGTCATTCAATATGAACTTGGACATGGTTCAATGCATTAAGTGGCTACAATATAAACATGTGTCCCATGTTCGCCCCACCAATAGGTCAAGTTGTTGGTTTGTGTTGGTGTTAAACCTTCCCAGAGTTGGTGGTTGGAGCTGGTCAGAGTGTGGCGATAAGGGTAGGAGCTAATCACCCATGCCCCAAGTCATGTCTTTTCATTTTGTCTTTTTGTGTTGGCACATGTATGCTATTTTGTATTTATGTTCAATAAGCCGTTGGAGATCAATTTAACCATGGTTCAATGCATGAGATGGCCACAATTTAAATTAAAATGAGATGTGGGAATCATAATAAAAGACCATAATGATCATTAAATACATTCACAATTTTGCTAACCTTGACAAACTGTAATTCAATATTTAACACAATCTATCAAACGTGTTAGATTGAACTTGCTAACTCATGATATCTTGGTGACTGGATAGTGTTGCTGAGAATACTCAGTGTAACAGTGTAACTTCCCTTGCACAATAGATACACTGCTTTCGACTCACTAGGAACACGGCCCACTTATTTTTTTTATTGTTTTATGTAGCTCCATCATATTCCGGAGAGCTGTACAATGGGTAGACAGGACATAACAAGTAGTATATAACATTAGAACTTGACTTACAGAAACAACAGGTGAGGAGGGCCCTGCTCAAATGAGCTTACAATCTAGAGGGAGTATACACAATAAGTAAAAGTGCCACTGTTAGGATTTGGAACCATGCAACGGATTGCCCAGGACAGTCCTGCAATGAGACTTTAAGTCCTGGGCAGCCTCAAATGCTTTTTTTTTGACACGGTCTCCTCCACGAGGCCTCTACCTCATATCCGGCGCTCAGCAGTGAAGAAGCACGCACCGCGGCAGAGCAAGAAGACAGCCTCGTTCTCCCGCCGCAGGACTTAAAGGTGAGTGAACTACAAAGGGGGAGAGGGTACATTGTGAGTAGGGAAAGAGGAGGGAGAGGGGTTAGAAAATGATAAAGGAGGCATTAGGGGTAGAAAGTGATAAGGGAGGGAGAAGGGATAGAAAGAGATAAGGGAGGGAGAGGGGGTAGAAAGAGATAAGGTAGGGAGTGGGGGTAGAACAGGCATAGTGAGAGAGGTGAGAGAGAGTAGTAGGAATATTGAAATAAGTAAAGTGTGAATGAGTTAGTATGAATACATGTGTGGATGCATTGTGTGAATGAGGGAGAGCATGAGTTAATATGTGGATGAATTGACTGAATGAGGGAGAGCATGAGCTAATATGTGGATGAATTGTCTGAATGAT